>JAHREE010000201.1:108063-126122 GCA_033628505.1 Tringa tobata
TGCTAGGTCAATGTGGATTATGATGAGGCGAGAGAAGAGGGATAGGCGTCACTTCAAGAGGATGAGATTCCCCCCGTTTGATGATGAAGAACCCCCTCTGGATTATGCTGATAACATCCTGGATGTGGAGCCCCTGGAAGCGATTCAGCTTGAGCTGGATCCAGAGGAGGATGCCCCTGTGCTGGACTGGTTCTATGACCATCAGCCGCTGAAAGACAACAGGAAGTACGTGCCACAGTTCACTGGGGGGGGGGAACAAATGCACTACATAAATTACCTATACATAGTAGTATATAACCTTTGGTTGTGTTATGCTTGGCTACGTGTGATGTTGGTGGGGAGAGAAGAGCCTTCCTTCAAGGGTGGAAGGGAAAACCTGATTGTTGTAAGGCTGTATCTCTTGTCGTCAGCATCCAGCGAGGGCAAACAAGGCCTCTCTGTCCCAGAGGGCTGCTGCCCAGTTGACTGCTAAAACTCTGGTGTTACCATACCATAAAAATGACAACCTGGATTGTCTAGTTGGAATTCCAATTTATATTTGCTGGGAGTGCACTGATTTTTTGTATCAGTTTGGGTATGGAGGAGGAGATGAACTGGAGCAGTCAGTATTTTGTGGGCAGGTGTAGTCCATTGTGGCCTTTAGCAGTCCTGCAGCCTTTCTTTCTGTTTAGAGGGGCCCGTGTGTTAGCTGTCCTTAATATTTTCAGCAAATGATGGGCAGTGAAAGGTGTTTTGATTATTTTTGGTCTTTCCCTAAAGGCCCAGTTTCGTCTGGCTGTGTAGTGAGTGTGCTTTGTTCTTTCACAGGTATGTGAATGGTTCGACGTACCAGCGTTGGCAGTTCACTCTCCCCATGATGTCCACGCTGTACCGGCTGGCCAACCAGCTGCTCACTGACCTCGTGGATGACAACTATTTTTATTTGTTTGACCTGAAAGCATTCTTTACCTCCAAGGCGCTCAACATGGCTATTCCCGGAGGTCCCAAGTTCGAGCCTCTTGTGAGAGACATCAATCTTCAGTAAGTGTTGGGTTTAGGAGGAAAGATAAGTGGCTTTTCCCTGGGAAAAGTGATGGGAAGGTTAGCGTGTTATCAAATGTCTTGCCTGGGTGAGCAATTCCTGGGTGTTCGCTCTCTTTAGCATTAAATCTGTGATGTTCTTGCTGCTTTGGACACTGAATGGTTGCTTGTGTGAAGAGAAGGCTAAAGGAAAAGTGCTGAGATCATGTCTTCAGTCAAAAATGTTTGCCTTCCTGTCCCCCTGAATGTTCATATAACATTTTCTTTTTGTCTTTTTTGAGGGATGAAGACTGGAATGAATTTAATGACATCAACAAAATTATCATCAGGCAGCCGATTAGGACGGAGTACAAAATCGCTTTCCCGTACCTGTACAATAACCTGCCACACCATGTCCACCTGACCTGGTGAGTGCAGCAGCTTCAAGAGCAGGGTAAGGAGAAGAGAGCTGTCACGATGCTCTAATACGTATTGTTTGTTGTAGGTATCACACTCCAAACGTCGTCTTCATTAAAACAGAAGATCCTGATCTCCCAGCTTTTTACTTCGATCCACTGATCAACCCCATTTCACACAGACATTCTGTCAAGGTGGGTCACTGTCCAAGAGAGCCTGTGCTAAACCCCACCTGTAGAGGTGAGGGAGCTTTAGTATCTTGTTTGTAACCTTCTGTCTGATGGTGGCGCACCCGCATGTAGATATTTCAGGAGAAAACAATAGCCCTTCCACAAAACCCCCAACAGTTGTCACTTGTAGACATTTTGTACTTCTGGAGTTTCGCAGTCTCTGTAGGGTACAGCCCAATTAACTGTTGTTTTAGAGTCTTCTGATAGGTTATTTATCTTTTTGGTTCCCTGTTACAGAGCTGACATCTCCCTTGAGTTACCTTCATAACACCTAGCTCGGGGTTTAGTAGCCAGTTAGTTCTCAGGCCCCCTGGGGCCTTGTAGAGTGTGCTTTTTGCTTCTCTGATGTTCAGCACTGTCACACTTCTACCATGAGAGCAGAGAAATGGTTTTTACTTGCTTAACTCTGAAAACTGAGCTGAAGCAACCAGGAAACTGATGTTGTGTGATGTTTCTGCATTTCAGAGTCAGGAACCGTTGCCTGATGATGATGAAGAGTTTGAGTTGCCAGAGTTTGTGGAACCTTTCCTGAAGGATACCCCACTCTACACAGATAACACGGCCAACGGCATTGCCCTGCTGTGGGCCCCAAGGCCCTTCAACTTGAGGTCTGGGAGGACTCGGAGAGCTCTTGATATCCCACTGGTCAAGAACTGGTGAGTTCTTTGCTGGGGGAAGGAGTGTTCTAGTGACTGTGACATTATTATCACGTTAGGATGAAAATAAAATAAAGACATTGTGTGGTGACTGGTTTCTAGAGATTTTAGGAGAGTTTCTGGAGACTTGCTGTTCTTGAAGGAACGTGAGTTACCTGAAAAACTGAAGTATGGTTTATCCCTAGGTACCGTGAGCACTGCCCAGCAGGCCAGCCAGTGAAAGTGCGGGTCTCCTATCAGAAACTACTGAAATACTATGTTCTGAATGCGCTCAAACACAGACCCCCCAAGGCCCAGAAGAAGAGGTGAGTGGGGGTCTGTTTGGTGGGGAACTCCTGATCTTTGTAGGGGATTCAGCTGATCATATTCTCTGCTCTCTGCAGGTACCTGTTCCGCTCCTTCAAGGCTACAAAGTTTTTCCAGTCAACAAAGCTGGACTGGGTGGAAGTTGGCCTGCAGGTGTGTCGCCAGGGCTACAATATGCTGAACTTGCTGATCCACAGAAAGAACCTGAACTACCTTCACTTGGATTACAACTTCAACCTGAAGCCCGTGAAGACCCTCACCACTAAGGTATCGGTCCACGCGCTATTTTACTCAAGAGCAAAGTTTAGCTGAAGATTGTTAAGTGCCTAGTGTGGTAAGAGACCACAGTGCCTCGACTGTTCGGTTGTTGTTACAGACTGTCCAAATTAGAGCTGTTTCACTCTTATATAATGCTGTTACATAAATCCTGGATTTTTGTCTCTTCCAGGAAAGAAAAAAATCTCGTTTTGGTAATGCTTTCCATCTGTGCCGAGAGGTTCTGCGGCTCACTAAGTTGGTGGTGGACAGCCACGTCCAATACAGACTTGGAAATGTGGATGCATTTCAGGTAGGCTCTTTTTTTTTTTATATATAATTTTTTTTAAAGGCGAGAAGGGGAAGTTGAGAGGAGGAGTGGAGTATCTGGACGGGCTTACATAAAACACACAGAATGCCTGAATGTTGCAGTGTTACAGAGAAGAGGGGGAACAACGGAAGCGTGCAGCATTGCGTGAAATTCTGCTTTTACCCTAGTTTATAAGAATTGATCATTGTATGAGTCAGTGTTAGGAGCTTTGTATGGCCTAATACACTCTGCTCCTGGCTGTGAAATAAACCTGGCTTCTTGAGGCAACGCCTGTAGGGTTCATTGTTATCTCTGACTGTGCTGCCTGTGTTTCAGTTGGCAGATGGCTTGCAGTACATCTTTGCCCATGTGGGTCAGCTGACAGGAATGTACCGGTACAAGTACAAACTGATGAGGCAGATTCGGATGTGCAAGGACCTGAAACATCTAATTTACTACAGGTTTAATACAGTAAGTTCCAGTTTTCTACGTGATGGTGACCTGATGTTAACTGGGCAACGAGGGAGGAATTCTGGAGTGTCAATAAGTGACCTGCTCTTACCTCATCTCCCTTCTTCCAGGGGCCTGTGGGCAAAGGTCCTGGCTGTGGCTTCTGGGCTCCAGGCTGGAGAGTGTGGCTGTTCTTCATGAGGGGCATCACACCACTGCTGGAACGCTGGCTGGGGAATCTGCTGGCCAGGCAGTTTGAAGGTCAGCACACTGTGTAAATCTGGGATGTGGGAGGAGTGTGTGGTAAAGATTAATACTGTTTATTTGCCAGCTTGAACTCCAGTTTTCTCTTCCAAGCCGTGGTCCGTACCCATGCTCCATACCAATCCCAAGAGCTGTTGACTGGTTTAGAGCTCTTAGGAGGCCAGTGCCCCCAGAGTAGATTCCAAATGGAAGTGGGATTCCCCACTCCATAGCAGTAGAGGGTCCACAGCCTCCTAATCATCTACTCCACACTCATCAGTGATGTTGCAGCAGTGTAATTTCTCCAGACATCCTGCACCTCCCTGCACTCCCCTGTTGGGAAGAAGGAGGAGCACTGCCTGATAATGTCAGAACTGCTAAAGTACTTTGCTTTTTCCAGGCCGTCACTCAAAGGGTGTAGCAAAGACTGTCACCAAGCAGCGTGTGGAGTCTCACTTTGACCTGGAGCTGAGGGCAGCCGTTATGCATGACATTCTGGACATGATGCCAGAAGGAATCAAACAGAACAAAGCCAGAACCATCCTGCAGCATCTGAGCGAGGCCTGGCGGTGCTGGAAGGCCAATATCCCCTGGAAGGTAAGTCTCCCACTTGGCCTTTCGGTGCAATTTTAACAGCTCCTAGGTAGAACTGCTCCTCTCACTCCTGCTTCCCTCACATTATTCTCCCTCCCCAGGTGCCGGGGCTGCCAACTCCTATTGAGAACATGATCCTGAGGTACGTGAAGGCAAAAGCTGACTGGTGGACAAACACAGCTCACTACAACAGGGAGCGGATCCGTCGAGGTGCCACTGTGGACAAAACCGTCTGTAAGAAGAATCTGGGCCGGCTCACCAGGCTCTACTTAAAAGCTGAGCAGGAACGGCAGCATAATTACCTGAAGGTACTTCTGTCCTGCCTGAGGTTGTCCAAATTGATGTTGTTTTCATAGAGGAGCTTTCACTGACTAATGCTGGTGCTGTGGTTCTGCAGGATGGGCCTTACATCACTGCGGAAGAGGCTGTTGCTGTGTACACAACCACAGTGCACTGGCTGGAGAGCAGGAGGTTCTCACCCATTCCCTTCCCCCCGCTGTCCTACAAGCATGACACCAAGTTGCTCATATTAGCCCTGGAGAGGCTGAAGGAAGCTTACAGGTAAGTCCTGGGAAGTGACTGTGTTCTGCCAACGGGCAGACATCTGCACTGGGAAAAGCTCCGGGAGCTATTTTATTATCCATTATTCCTGGAATTTGGTGTGCTACAAAACGTACCCTGATGGACTGGTAAAGGCCATAGGTTGTGGTAGTGCCAAGGCCACCTGGGGGTTCCTCATGGACTCTGCCACCTGGGGCAAAACCAATACCGTGATTGTAAGGGTCATTGGGCATCTTGGGGATGTGGATTGTGAGGAGTTACTGATCTTACCTTGATCCACTGGGTTGAACAGTGTCTTTCATCAGTTTAATACAGTGGTTTGTTCACACTTGGGTGCGTGAGCTGTTCTTTCTCACTTTCAGTGTGAAATCTCGTCTGAATCAGTCGCAGAGAGAGGAGCTGGGCTTGATTGAACAGGCTTATGATAATCCTCATGAAGCTCTGTCCAGAATCAAACGACACCTTTTAACTCAGAGAGCCTTCAAGGAGGTGAGTGTCCTGGTGGAAGCCGGACAGTACTAAAAATGACGCTGCATTCAGGAGCTAAACACTAAGACTTCGTGTTCCCTGTCAGAGAAGTTTTGGCTCTTCTTTTTTAGGTGGGAATTGAGTTCATGGATCTCTACAGCCACTTAGTTCCCGTTTATGATGTTGAGCCCTTGGAGAAAATCACAGATGCCTATCTGGATCAGTACTTGTGGTACGAGGCTGATAAGCGGCGACTTTTCCCTCCCTGGATCAAACCTGCTGACACCGAACCTCCTCCACTGTTGGTGTACAAGTGGTGCCAAGGTTAGTGGGATCCCATATTCTGTGCAAAAAAGTTTTCTTATTGGGAACTTGCTTCCTACAAGGCCCCTTGGGAGCTGAGCTTTCATATTTGCAACTTGAAGTTAATAGTTAAAATAAGAGGCTGTATTTTGTAGGTATGCATATATGTACGTATATGCTGGAGGAGGAGAACTTCCATAGCATTTGTGGTTGGTTACATATTTCTGTTCCCATTTCTGGGTAGCCTGGAAGGACCAGAGGCTGAAAAATCAGACATTACAGGAAATACCTGTGCCCAGAATGTGCTTCTGAAACTCTGAGAAATGTGTTGTGGCAGGTAACAAAACAAGCTTGTTTGTCTCCTCAGGCATCAATAATCTGCAAGATGTTTGGGAAACAAGTGAAGGCGAATGCAATGTGATGCTGGAATCTCGATTTGAGAAGATGTATGAGAAGATTGACCTGACGTTGCTCAACAGACTGTTGCGTCTCATTGTTGATCACAACATTGCTGACTACATGACAGCCAAGAACAACGTGGTGATCAACTACAAGGTGATGACTGCTGTCAGGAAAGGGGCTGTGTGGACTGTAAGATGAAGAGGTTTTGAGCCCATGGGGGAGTAGGGAACACAAGACTTAGCAGAGAAAGAAGTGATGAGGGAGTAAGAAAACATTTCTGGGTCCTGCTAAAGAGCAGCTGCTCAGGTAAAAGGCCTCTGATCTGTTGTGACAGTCAAGTTCTCACAATTTCCTTTCTTTTCCTCAGGACATGAATCACACAAACTCCTATGGCATTATTCGTGGGCTGCAGTTTGCTTCCTTCATTGTCCAGTATTATGGGCTTGTGATGGACCTGCTGGTGCTGGGTCTGCACCGTGCCAGTGAAATGGCTGGGCCTCCCCAGATGCCAAATGACTTCCTCAGCTTCCAAGACATTGCCACCGAGGTGGCCCACCCCATTCGCCTCTTCTGCAGATACATCGACCGTATCCACATCTTCTTCAGGTGAGAGCTCTGGGGCCCTGCTTTCCTCAGTTGAACTTTTGTTCTGGCATCTCGCAGCAGATATTGTGAAGGTGGGAATTAGTGCACACCCACTCCGGGCTTTTATTCCCATTGCTAAGAAAGATCAGGAATAATTGAATTGACAGACTTCCCAGAACAACTGCGTGTCCGTTGCTTTCTCAGTTTGCTTTTCTGCAGCTTTACTGGACCAGTAGAAAAGCAACAATGTCAAAAGTTAAATTCTTAGAGATTATCTGCTGGTAAAATAAGCTTTTTCTGGCTTCCTAGCAAGTGGACATAAAATTTTATGAAGCCCCCTTCAGTGGGAGGATAAAGAAAGCAGATGGTTACCTTCAAACATGTTATGGCAAACAGCAAGTTCATATCCATAAGTCCTTATGTGTTTGGGCAGATTGATGTTTGGAGAAGTTGATCGTGTAACTCGGGATCCTGTTCTGTGTGTTTCCAGGTTTACAGCAGATGAGGCAAGAGACTTGATCCAGCGGTACCTGACAGAGCATCCAGATCCCAACAACGAGAACATTGTAGGCTACAACAACAAGAAGTGCTGGCCCCGGGATGCTCGGATGCGCCTCATGAAACATGATGTGAACCTGTAAGTGCTACAACCTGGAAAAAACAAGTGAGGGGAAGGTGGCAAAATTAGTTGTAATAAATAACTGTTGGAGATTGATAGGCGGGTGCTCGGTAAGAAGAGAGATGAGGGGTCTGTGTTGTAATTCTTGACGTGATGGGTGTGAGAGACTGTAGTGCTCAGCAAGCACTGAGCACTTGCCCAATTTATGTCCCCCTTCAGTAACAGCCTGTCACTGTGCACATCTTGCTTTTCAGTGGTCGTGCTGTCTTCTGGGATATCAAGAACCGCTTGCCTCGGTCAGTCACCACAGTGCAGTGGGAGAACAGCTTCGTATCAGTTTACAGCAAGGATAACCCCAATTTGCTGTTTAACATGTGTGGCTTTGAGTGCCGCATCTTGCCCAAGTGTCGCACCAGCTACGAGGAGTTCACCCACAAGGACGGTGTCTGGAACCTGCAGAATGAGGTAGGGTGAGGGCTTGGCAGGGTGGGAGAGTAGTCCCTGCTTGGCCCATACTTGGCATCGAAGCAGGGTTTGTACCTGCTGGGTAGTTAAAATGGGCTGGGTGTGAACTTTCCTTCCCAAGAGGGGTGGGAAGTCCTTGGCTGGGGCTGAGCAGGAACCTGAAACTGTAGAGGGTGCTGTTCGGCCTCTTCTCTCCCCGTGTTTCATAAATGCTGGATGGCAAGAGCTCCTCTTGCTCTCTTGTGTTGGAGAGGGGGCTCCCAGGAGGGAACTGATGTCCCCGTGCTCTTGCAGGTCACCAAGGAGCGCACAGCTCAGTGCTTCCTGCGTGTGGACGATGAGTCTATGCAGAGATTTCACAACAGAGTGAGGCAGATCCTCATGGCATCTGGCTCCACAACTTTCACTAAGGTAAGGTGGGAGAAGCTGTGTGACAGAGCTTTCTGCAGATGCTTGGAGAAGGGGCTGGGAACTGATCCTTTGATTTCTTTTCTAGATTGTCAATAAATGGAATACAGCTCTGATTGGTTTGATGACATATTTCCGGGAAGCTGTTGTAAATACTCAGGAGTTGCTTGATTTGCTGGTGAAGTGTGAAAATAAGATCCAGACTCGAATCAAAATTGGTCTGAATTCCAAAATGCCCAGTCGTTTTCCACCGGTGGTGTTTTACACCCCGAAAGAGCTGGGGGGGCTGGGCATGCTCTCCATGGGCCACGTTCTCATCCCACAGTCTGACCTGAGGTGAGTTGTGCTGCTCTGTCCTAAATGCCTACAGGAGTTGGGGGTTTTGTTAGATACTCTTTCCCATAAAAATACATGAGAATGCTAAACCATGCCTTGTTATAGAGATATGTTGCCTGCATGACAGTGTGACCTGTGAATTCCTATTGCTCCTACCTCACTCTCGTGCTTCTTTGCTGCAGGTGGTCCAAGCAGACAGATGTTGGAATTACTCACTTCCGCTCAGGAATGAGTCATGAGGAGGACCAGCTCATCCCAAATTTGTATCGTTACATCCAGCCCTGGGAGAGTGAATTCATTGACTCTCAGAGAGTGTGGGCAGAATATGCCCTCAAGCGACAAGAGGCCATAGCCCAGAACAGGTGGGTTTCCATGTGCCATCAGATCTCTCTGTGTGTGGGAGCAGGCAGTGGGGGGAAGTATCGCACTGTCTAAGGGTTCTGGAGACCTCTCTGGGTCGCCCACAAAGCTGCTGTCTTACCTCTGGAGGAGGTATGGGCTCTGCAAGCAGCTATTACACCCGTGGCACAGTTTGAGGGAAATGCTATGCCAGGTGGTGCCAGGAAAAACTGACATCAGACCCGTTTGCAGTTAGTTCTGTGCACTTAGAAGGGCAAGGCTTTTCCTTTTGGCTGTTTGACATCAGCGTGTTCATAGTGATGGCTATAGACACCTTGCTGAGCCTCTGAGTGCTCGGCATTTTAGAACATCTCCTGCCAGAGCCCTGAGGTCTGTATTATTTCTGTGATCTCATCACCTGAAATATTCATTAACGCGTTGCTCTAAAATTGAGAGGTAACAAATGTGGGGATGTTTTTCCTTCAGGCGTTTGACCCTGGAGGATCTGGAGGACTCGTGGGACAGGGGAATTCCTCGTATTAACACCCTTTTCCAGAAGGACCGCCATACCTTAGCTTACGACAAAGGCTGGAGAGTCAGGACTGACTTCAAACAGTATCAGGTATTGACGGGGGATTTCTCTGGCTGAGCGTGGGGTTCAGACAATGTCCTTTCACCTTGCATTATTGCAGGTGCACTTCCTTGTCTTTCTGCTGAAGGAAGAACTTAGAGCCATGTGCTGGAACTGGTAGAGGCCATTGAGAACCAAATGCTCCAAAATCTGTAGCTAACTACTTTTGAAGCATTTCAATAGATTGTAGTGTCTTGGGGAACACCACGCTTAGCACAACCAAGTATTAAGAAGTCAGTTCTGGAGAGGGAAAAAAAGGTCCCAAAACAAACATTCCAAAATCTTAAGTTTTAATAACCGTGGAAAGATATATTATTTAAAGCCTCTAATGGTGGCTCTGTAGAAGGTCAGTCCCTGAAAGATAAAAACATCATCTTAGAATTTTGCAGTCTGAATTGCATAGTAGTATTGACTGAACTCGTGTTGTAGATGAGCTGTGTTCTCTGCGACGGGGGGAGTGAGGCTTTTTACTTGTTTCTTGACATCACCATCACCATCTTGGTTCCTGCAATTAGTGCAGTCAGGTTAGATGATCTGAATACAAAACTGCTCACTAATGCGCTGTTGTCTCCAGGTCCTGAAACAGAACCCGTTCTGGTGGACACATCAGCGCCATGATGGGAAACTCTGGAACCTGAACAACTACCGCACAGATATGATCCAGGCCCTTGGTGGAGTGGAAGGGATCCTGGAGCACACTCTCTTCAAGGGCACTTACTTCCCCACATGGGAGGGTCTCTTCTGGTAAGAGAAACCTTGATGTGGCCTTGTCTTGCAAACTGGAGCTTAGTGGTGCACCAGGAGGAGTCCTCAGCTCAAGCTATACTGGTTCTGTTGAGCCTTTTCTATTTTTCGGTCCTTGAGCACACTGTGTAGTTCAGTTGTGAGGGCACCTGGATTTGGATTGTAACTGAACTTCAGCATGGAAATCCATGGAAATTTCTTTGCATGAAACAATCTTCTCTGCTCCTGGTGTGTTTGTTCCCTGTCTCTGTTGTCTGTGGCACATGGCAGTCAGTGGAGATGAGGGACATCTTACACAATTGATTGTCTGCCCTTTCTAGGGAGAAGGCCAGTGGCTTTGAGGAGTCCATGAAGTGGAAGAAGCTGACCAATGCCCAGAGATCGGGTTTGAACCAAATTCCAAACAGAAGATTCACCCTGTGGTGGTCTCCCACCATTAACAGAGCCAACGTAAGTACCTCGAGTTTTGTACCTGTAGAAACTTCCACTAATTGAGACCAGTGAATTGATTAGCTAATTCTTTCAGAACATCTCTTGCAGATGAGCTAAATCCCCATTAACAAGTAGCTGCTGCTTTTCTGAACTTCATGACTTGTGCTGTTGGGTGTTCTCACAGCTCCTTTTCCTTTGCAGGTGTACGTTGGGTTTCAGGTGCAGCTGGATTTGACGGGCATCTTCATGCACGGCAAGATCCCCACCCTGAAGATTTCTCTCATTCAGATTTTCCGAGCTCACTTGTGGCAAAAGATCCATGAGAGCATCGTCATGGATTTGTGTCAGGTGAGGAGTACGTTGATTCAGTTTGTTTCTGTGCAATGCTTGCGTGCTCCTTGTATTCGAACAAAGATTGTCCTGGGGATTGTAGCAGGGCTACCCCTTCCTAAGCAATTTGACAGGGAAGAGGAGGAAACAGGATTTTCCTGGGTGCCTGTTTCAGCTCTGTGTTGGGGATAAACTCTTTAGCTGGGTTGTTTGAACACACCTCATCTTTGACTGCCTCTTCCCCAGGTGTTCGATCAAGAGCTGGATGCTCTGGAGATTGAGACAGTGCAGAAAGAGACAATCCATCCCAGGAAGTCATACAAGATGAACTCCTCGTGTGCAGATATCCTTCTCTTTGCTTCCTACAAGTGGAATGTGTCACGTCCATCATTGCTTGCGGATTCCAAGTGAGTGTTTCCCTTTTTCCCTCTCCTTGATCTTGCTGCAGAGCAGAGCTGCTGAGCCAGAGATCCTGAGCCAAAGCCCTATGTCTTGGGCATCTGGGGCTGGTTTTCTTTGGGGACACAGGAGGACACAGCCATGCCTGGCAAAGTGCAAGGCTCATTTGGGTAGATGTTTGCAGCATCTCCTAGCACTTCTGCAAAACATGAAGACTGTTGTTGCTGCTGTTGTCTTCTCCAGTTGATCTTTCCCCTGAGCTCAGGAGCTCTGAAAGCTTCTTCAGGAAACCCCACAAAGCTGGGCTGTCCTAGAGCCAGAGTCTGGAGTGAGTTGGACACTGTCTGCACTCGTGCTGTGTTCAGTTCGGCTGAATCTTCATCATACGGTCCCGGGGGAGATGACCCTCAGGACTGTGCAGTAGAGGAGTAATTGCTGCTTTGTTTAAACCTGCAGCTGAACCCCTGGCTGAGGGTTTCTCTGAACAGCTTCTGCATTCAGCTGCTGTATGAAGAGAGCAGTGGAGTGCGCAGATAGTAGCTGGCTTCAGTGTTCGTGCTTGGTGGCAGTTACTCTCTGTCAAAGACACGCAGCAACTGCAGGAGAGTTTTGTGCAGGATTAAATTGTTCTGGCTTGCTTTCTCCTCAGAGATGTGATGGACAGCACCACCACTCAGAAGTACTGGATAGATATCCAGCTGCGCTGGGGAGATTACGATTCCCATGATATCGAGCGCTACGCAAGAGCCAAGTTCCTGGACTACACTACGGACAACATGAGCATCTACCCATCTCCCACTGGGGTCCTCATTGCCATCGATCTGGCCTATAACTTGCACAGGTGAGGTCTGCACCTTCTGTATTTTAACTGGTAGTTTGTGGCTGTGTCTTAGTGTGTCTCCAAACTGGGTTGTGTCCTAGGCAGGAGGATGAGGGGAGAAGGCAGAAGCTGGTGGTGCGCAGGGCATCTAGGCAGTGCTTTCAGGTTGCCCATGTTTGCTCATTCAATAATAAAGGTTCTGTTCTCCCAGTTCACTAATCATTAGTTTTCTCAGGAGATTTCTGTCTGACTCTTTTTGAAGCTAAAGGACAGGCTTTGTTTAAAGGTCCCCTACAAGTGGGGACAGCTGTTCTTCACTGGAAAACTAAGGGGGAAGGTCCCAGCAAGTAGGCCTCTGCTCCTGTGTGCTTGTTAGAGAAAATGCAGCTTTTGTGGGAGCGCTGTGGCTTCCCACTGGGAAAAGCCATGGGAAGATTCGTGTATAGCTGTTGTCTCTTCATCTCAGAGCTGATGGCAACAACTAGGTCTTCTATTTCTTTTCCTTTTCAGTGCTTACGGGAACTGGTTCCCTGGGAGCAAACCTCTGATCCAGCAGGCTATGGCCAAAATTATGAAAGCAAATCCTGCGCTGTATGTGTTGAGAGAACGAATCCGTAAGGGGCTGCAGCTGTACTCATCTGAGCCCACAGAACCCTACCTGTCCTCCCAGAACTACGGAGAGCTCTTCTCCAACCAAATCATCTGGTTTGTGGATGACACCAATGTCTACAGAGTGACCATTCACAAGGTGAGGCCAGAGGCGTATCTCGGGGAGAGGGAAAGGACGGGGAGTGTAAGTGTCCTTTGCTCGGGGTGGTTGTGGAGGCACGTGTGATGGAAAACTAGGAAACAACATGGACCCAAATGTTTGCAGTGTGCACAAAGCAGCTCTTGAGTTTCTGGTACAGTTCCTGCTCAGAGCACACAGCGAGTCGAGTGTGCGTGGACAGGCTACATTCATCCCATTGTACTTTTCGCTTTTGCTTGTTTTCTCAGACTTTTGAAGGGAATTTGACCACAAAACCCATCAATGGAGCCATTTTCATCTTCAATCCCAGGACTGGACAGCTCTTCCTGAAGATCATCCACACGTCTGTGTGGGCAGGACAGAAGCGTCTGGGACAGGTAGGGCCTGGTTCTCTGCTGGGCTCTGGGCTGTGAGCTGGGGGTGGGCTCCAGCTGCTTGGGGGTACTCACTCGAGCAGAAGACATCGTGAAGGTCTTCAGCTTCCTGCCTCTCAACCAAGTTTAAAGCTCCAATTTCCCATGTGTAACCTGTGCTCAGGAAGGCATTAGCATGGGATATAAAAGTAAAAGAGCGCGGGCGTTGATGTTGCAAGGGTTTTGAGGCTCTGAGGCGTAAAGAGCTTACATCTTCAAGCAGGACTTGAGAAACAGTGTTGTGCTCACTGGTACAGCAAATCACGTTGCACTTGGCCGTACATCCAGTGCAGTGAGGAGGCTCTCAGGTGGCAAAGCCAGGGAGGCAGTGTAGCCAGCTATTTTTTCTGAGCCAGTCAGGAGTAACTGAACTCCAGGAATGGAAACTGCCCTCTGTGATCAGTTAGAAGGAAATGCTGGGCCTTGTCACTGATCTGGAACAGGCCATAAATTTCAGTCGTATTTTTAGAATTTGGTTTGAGTCTCTCTAATTCCCAGAGTCATGGAGACGCTGCTGTTTGCAGGGAGGTATTTCTCTAATCCTGCTGTCTTTCCATAGCTGGCCAAGTGGAAGACTGCTGAAGAAGTGGCAGCCTTGATTCGATCGCTTCCTGTGGAGGAGCAGCCCAAGCAGATCATAGTGACACGGAAGGGCATGTTGGACCCGCTTGAGGTAGAGATGGAGATACTGCTCTGTGGGAACATTGTGGAATCTTTGGGAGGCTGCAGAACAGTCCTGTGTTACTGTGAAGGACTTTATCTGGACCCGTGTTCTGCAGTAGTTGTGAGCTAATTCTTCTTCTCGATAACCTCCAGGTGCACTTGCTGGATTTCCCCAATATTGTGATCAAAGGCTCAGAGTTGCAGCTGCCCTTCCAGGCCTGTCTGAAAGTGGAAAAGTTCGGTGATCTCATCCTGAAGGCTACTGAACCCCAGATGGTTCTCTTCAATCTCTACGATGACTGGCTGAAAACCATCTCTTCCTACACGGTAAGCACAACAGGCCCAGTCTGCATTTTGCTTTGCTGCTGATCAATGAGGCAGGAGCCAAGGCTTCAGAGATCCCTCACAGCTTGTTCCTTGGGAGCACTTCACTCTGGCTCTGCCTGGATTTACCTTCAGATTGATTCTACTGGCACTTCCCATGTAATGTCGGTGTTCTCAAACAGAGGAGTGCTGTACTACAGTCATGTATATTTGGTTTCCTTCTTTCTCACTAACTGTGTCTTTCTTCTCCAAGGCATTCTCTCGTCTGATCCTGATTCTCCGGGCACTGCATGTGAACAACGATCGAGCCAAAGTCATTCTGAAACCAGATAAGACAACCATAACGGAGCCTCACCACATCTGGCCAACCCTGACAGATGAGGAGTGGATCAAGGTGGAGGTGCAGCTGAAGGATCTCATCCTTGCTGACTATGGCAAGAAGAACAAGTAAGCAATAATCCTGCCAGCCTTTCCTTCCTGCTGTGCGGCCAGAATCCACCCTGTGGAGAGTAGAAGACTTTTCAAGGGCCTTTGGCAATGAACTATCAGCTTTGTAGGGAAGCTGGTTGTTATTATTAATTGCTTTCTAGTAAGGCAGATAAAAATGTCTGCTCCAAACCATTTCTGATCTGCACATCATGTGATTTGGTTCCTCCTCTTGTCTAAAAAGCTGTGGTTTCGTTTTTCATAGCGCCCTGAGTGGATGTTCTGAACTTGTGCTTTGATGAGAAGGGTCCAGAGTGTATTTTGAAATGCCTGACTTGGATGGGTTTTCCCTTCCAGCGTGAACGTTGCATCCCTGACGCAGTCGGAGATCCGAGACATCATCCTGGGCATGGAGATCTCTGCCCCCTCTCAGCAGAGACAGCAGATTGCAGAAATTGAGAAGCAAACCAAGGAGCAGTCGCAGCTGACGGCCACGCAGACCCGCACTGTCAACAAACACGGGGACGAAATCATCACCTCTACAACCAGCAACTACGAAACCCAGACTTTCTCCTCCAAGACGGAGTGGCGAGTCAGGTAGGGAAGCAGACAGGGATGTTGGGCAAGGAGGAGATCAGAAGGCTCAGGAAGGTGTCTGTGCCCACTCTAATAATTGTCTCCTCTTCACAGAGCAATTTCTGCTGCCAACCTGCACCTGCGAACAAACCACATCTATGTTTCATCAGATGATATAAAGGAAACGGGTTATACCTACATTCTTCCCAAGAATGTGCTGAAGAAATTCATCTGCATCTCGGATCTGCGGGCCCAGGTGAGTGTGCAAGCAGTGTGTTACAGCTGTAGCCCACGCTGCTGGGCACACAGCAGTCGGGACCTAGTTGGCCACGGGTTGGGGCTTGTGAAGCCCTCTGTGCTCGAGACAGACACTGGCAATACAGCTCAGCAGACAAGTTCTAGCCAGGTCCTGATGGCTGCTCGTGGTCCAGGCTTGGCAGGAAATTCAGCATTGAACAGAACTACAATGTTCTCCTCTGGTGAGAGCCTGCTGCCCAAGAGATACTCTCCTTAACAAGCGTAGGACAGGGCCCACCCACTCTCACACAGTTACAGGGAGGTCTCTTCTTGCTTCTGAGGCTGGTGTGTGTGTTCCTAGATTGCAGGTTACCTGTATGGAGTGAGCCCTCCCGATAACCCCCAAGTGAAGGAGATCCGGTGCATTGTGATGGTGCCCCAGTGGGGAACACACCAGACTGTGCATCTCCCGGGGCAGCTGCCACAGCACGAATATCTCAAGGTGAGTTGAGCTTCTGCTCCCAGTGTGGGTGGAAGATCACCTTCTCCAGTCTTTAGGGGACCTGAAGTGGTGGGGCAGCTTCCCTTGGTCTGCTGTGGATGTGGGATTTCAGGTTCCAGCCTGGTCTGGGACGGGGTGAAAGGGCAGCCTTTGGTCCCTGTGCTCTTTGTGCCCTGCTTGAAGCCATCTTGTTTTAAACGTCTTTCCTTTCTCTCTAAAACACTTCTTTTTGTCAGGAAATGGAACCTCTGGGGTGGATTCACACCCAACCAAACGAGTCCCCTCAGCTCTCGCCGCAGGACGTCACCACCCATGCCAAGGTCATGGCTGACAACCCCTCCTGGGATGGGGAGAAGACTATCATCATCACCTGCAGGTGAGAGGCAGGGAGGCCTCCGTGTGTCCCCTCTGGCAGAAGGGGAGTGTTTGCTCACCTCTGGTGTCCTTCCTCCGCCCCACATCACTCTGACTGGTCCCATCTCTCTGTTTTTTCAGCTTTACGCCGGGCTCCTGCACGCTGACGGCCTACAAACTGACCCCCAGTGGGTATGAGTGGGGCAGGCAGAACACGGACAAAGGGAACAACCCCAAGGGCTACCTGCCATCCCATTACGAGAGGGTGCAGATGCTGCTGTCGGATCGCTTCCTCGGCTTCTTCATGGTCCCAGCACAAGGGTCCTGGAACTACAACTTCATGGGTGAGCTGCCATGGAGGGGAGACAAGGGCAATGGCTTGGGGAGGAGAAGGAAGTAGCTCCTCTGGAAAGCATTCCTTACCCATTCTGAAGCTTGACCTTCCTGGGAGCGCTGGCAGGGACACCAGCGGTGTGGCCTGACCTTTCCTTGGTACCAGCACTGGGATGTTGGTTCTCAATGTTTTTTTTCAGTGGCAAGAGAGCAAACTCTGACAGAGGGAGGGAAACGGACATCTTGTCTGTCTGGCTTGTGTCTGGTCTGTTGCCACTGAATAATTAATCCCTGTCAGGCAGAAGAGATGATAATGGAAAATGCAGGAGAAAAGCTGTGCTCAGTAGGGATGAACCACAGACAGCTGCTGATGGGAGAGGGGCAGATGAAACACTTGACTAGCAGAAGACTATGGGGACATTGTGCTGTAAATCTCTAGGGGAAGGAACCCAAAGGGTAATGATTTTCATGGAATGGTTTAGGTTGGAAGGGACCTTAAAGACCATCAAGTTCTACCCCCCTACCCTGGGCAGGGACACCTCCCACCAGACCAGGTTGCTCAAAGCCCCATCCAGCCTGGCCTTGAACCCCTCCAGGGATGGGGCATCCACAGCTTCTCTGGGCAACCTGGGCCAGTGTCTCACCACCCTCACAGTGAAGAATTTCTTCCTAATATCTGATGTAATCTCCCCTTTTTCAGTTTAAAACCCTTCCCCCTCATCCTATGGCTCTGCTCCCTGATCAAGAGTCCATCCCCAGCTTTCCTGGAGCCCCATTAGGGACTGGAAGGGGCTCTAAGGTCTCTGTGGAGCCTTCTTTTCTCCAGGCTGAACCCCCCCAACTCTCTCAGAGAACTCTCTCTTCGAGCATGGTCTGCTTAACAATGATCTCATGAGGGTTAAAGGGCTTCATTAGCCTTCATTGGGTGGACTCTCTCTTCTAGGTGTTCGCCACGACCCCAACATGAAGTACGAGCTGCAGCTCCCCAACCCCAAGGAGTTCTACCACGAGGTCCATCGCCCTTCCCATTTCCTCAACTTCGCCCTGCTGCAGGAGGGGGAGGTCTACTCCGCCGACCGGGAGGACCTCTACGCCTAGCCCTGCCCCGGCCCCCCCTCTTAGTACTGTTGATATTCAACAGCCTCCGTGTGTGTGTGACCCCCACAACTGCTCCCCGCCTA
>JAHREE010000201.1:145161-176557 GCA_033628505.1 Tringa tobata
ATGCCTAGGAGGTGCTCAGACCAGGATGTCTCTCTATAAGGGAAGCGGTTTTCCACGTTGCAGACACAGCCTTGCAGGGAAGAGGGCAATTTTGTGGTGTGGGAAGGATAACCCTGGGAAAAACAACATATAGGTGGACACATATCCCCAGGCTGGGCATGGAGAGGATTGTGGTCTGGGGAATCCCACGGTGTGGTAGGGTGGACAGTGGAATTAAAAGGAAGCTAAGGGCAGAGGTGCACTGTGGATTTGGACAGTTGCTTTAGTGGCAGGTTTACATGTGCTCAGTAAAGGTAATGGCAGAGGGAAGAGAGGCAGAAACTTGATGTGTGGGCTCTGTCCAGAGATGTGTGATGGTGGATGAGATGAGAGGAGAAGGTGGATCAGCCCATTCAGGGCTGGTGAGCCTGGAGATGGAGCAGGAAGGGAAGAAAGAGTTGGAAATTAGAGCGTGGAGCCCAGAGCTCTCAGTGGGTAATGCCTGAGAACAGCCTTGGAAACAGTGTCTAAGAAAAAAGTGACCGAGTAGTTATGATGATACTTTGTTTTTTTCTCATTCATCAGCTGCTTGTTGTGGCCTTCTCTTCTGGTTTGTGTGCCTGTGGGTTGTTGCCTCAGTCTTGCAGAGCCTGGGTTGGTGCACCTGGCAAATGTGCACGTTTGAGTCTTCTACCGGCTGTAGCTTGGCTGCATAATCTGCCTCCTGTGCTCTGCTCATGGTGCGATGCTTCCGAGTGTCTGTGTCACTTGGGTCCCCAGTAGCTCTCCGGATTGCATGAGGGAGAGCCCTCAGCAGTGGGGGAGACCTTTTAGGACTTCTGTTCCAGGCTTGCTCCTGGCAAGCCATGGTGACTTTCTCACAGGCCTGTGTAAGTGATCTCATTAAACCTATCAGGTGGAGGCTTTCTGCCACTGAGATAAACCCCATGAGAGTTGATAAGCAAATGCTGACTGTCTCTGAAAGCTGCCACCTTCCTATCTGCTTCCTGAGATGTGCCCTGCTGACAAAAGTCCTGCTTCACTTAGGGCCCGCCTTCTACTCTTTGCTTTGATTGCTTTCCATTCTTCTGCCTTTGCTCCAAATCAGTGAGATTCACCTTGGATTCTCACCCATGTTTGCCCATCTGTGGTCTGTCTGGTTCTCCCCATGGGAGTGCCCATGCCACAAACGCAGGGAAGATGCAAATGTTTGGACTATGGTGAAATTGCTGCCCTAGAGGCAATTTCTTCCTCCTAATGACCAACCTGTGCCTTGAGGCAGGAGAACTTAATCCCTGAAAAGAAATTTATGTAGTCAAATGTTCTCATTGTCCTCAAATATCTGGCCATCACTGCTGAACTGGTGGTGGCTTGTGATGAGCATGGAGGACCAGTTATGCTGGTTTCCTCATTCATCCGTGCTCCCTCACTTTCCTTTGAGTTTTTTTTGTTTGTTTGTTTTCCTCATTGTAATAATCCCAGTGGTTTGGTAGAGAAAAGTCCTAGCTCAGTGTGGGGACAGCAGGCTCCCTTGCAGTGGTCACTGAATGAGCAGCACCAAGCGGAGCTTGACCTTTGCTGGGATTAAGATGGCCCAGTGATTGCCTTTTTCAGCATAACCTATTGAATCCAGCAGCCCAAGTGGGTACTTGGCTGGAAGGTTGGTGCAAACAAATTATAACTAGTAGCCTTTGGGCACTTGTTGTTCCTAATGCTGCTGTGTGCATGTAAGTATTGCAAAAAAAGAGGAAAAAAAAAAAGGACTTTTCCTAATGAGCCAAAGGTTCTTGGCAGGGCTTTTGGTTTGTCAGCAAAAGCTCTTGCACTTTGTGATGTCCTCAACAAAAGAGGAAAGCTAGACCTTGTCCCTTCTGCAGGCTCTTCTCTGAAGGTAGCAGCAGCTTCCCAGAAAGCGACTGCAATTCATGAAGAGCTCTTCGTCTTCCTGTTGAATTCCCCTCCCTTTCTCTGCCTGCCCTTGGCTTCTGCTATTGGATTTTCCTCGGCCACCGTGCAAACATGCGGGGTCTGACGGACCCTTAACTCAGTTGCGTGAGGTTAGAGGTGGACACCTAGGAAAAAAAAAAAAAACACATGAAAATAACAAATATTTTTAAAGCGGTTGTGCAACAGGGTTTGAGTGGGGGGTTGTACCCGTTCTGGGCGGCAGGTTTGGCCACATCCTGAGAGGTATGCTTGAAATTTGCTGACAAGGAGTCTGGTACTAGCACTTTGTTCCCATTTTAATTTTACTACACTACTGCTTGGCCTTTAACCAACTGAAGCAGCATCTTTCACTCGGTGCAAGTGCTGATTCCGCAGTCTTTATCAGGATTTGGGCCTTATCAGCTGTTGGGGAACTTGATCTGTTCAGGGTCTTGCATTGCTATGATGTCACTGGAATTGGGAAGCTCAAGGCTTGGGGCCTAGAGACACGTTTTAAAAAAAAAAATAATTAAAAAAAATCTTGAACTTGATAATCTGCTCACAAAGAGCAGAGATAAGGAGCCAGCTGAACAGAGGGCCTTCCTCTAAGACAGGGCTGCAGAAAACCAAAGGCACGATAAGCTAATTCACTTACATCAGGTTAATGCACCTTATCACAGGCACAGGAGGAAGGTGCTGCCTGACAGCTCTTTGCTCTTACTTATTTGGGGTCTGTGGTGGGGAACTTGCAGCCTGAGGGTCCCTTCTAAGCTGCTAACGCTTGACAACAGCTTGTAGGAAGGCTGTGCACATGACCCCGTAAACAGGAAAAGAGTAAACGTGGCAAATGTTCAGTTTCTACAGGAAACATGCTGTGTTGATTAGCAGCTGTCGGTGGTATCGGGGAGCTGCATGGGAAGGTGCCGGCCCTGGGTGAGAATTGCTGCAAAATGAAACCGCAGCTGGGGAGAGATGGGGATTTTAACTGGAGACTGTGACCCAGTTATATGAGGCTTTTCAGCTGGGGACTCAGAGCAAGGGTCCTGGAAGTTCAAGTGGATGGACAGGCAGCAAGGAAAACCCAAATAAATTGCATTTGCAGTGGTATAAAGCAAGAACATCTCCTCCCAGTTCCCAGAAGTATGACACCATCCTGAAAAGAGAAAACATGTTCTTATGTGGGCAGACTGCAGATCAGTTGTTTGCACATGTCTTTCACTGATTTTTTTTTCTTTCTTTAAACCAATGCTCCCAGACTCTTTGACTCTGATTTATTTTATTTTTTTATTCTCCCCAACTTTTTTTTTAAAAAAAAAAAAAAAGGAGGAAGGTGAGGCTATGCAGGCTGTGTCCCACTGAGCTATTGCTAGGGGTGTCTTGCCTGCTTGGCTCAGTCTGATCCATGAAACAAGATGAAAGGAAACCTCTCTGCCATCTGAGATGGCAGTCACTCTTGAAAAAGCCAGACTTGTTCCTCTGGTAACATGGTGTGTGCCTGGGATTTGAAGAGGTCAGCAAAGAGTAGTTAATGATTGACCCTCTCATGAAACCTACAGCACTTAATTTGGGAGAAAGGATGACTTTAAATGTTCCAGTAACAGCCCGAACAAATCCCAGCGATGAGCTTGACATAAATGATTACTGAGGCAGCCTTCCTCTCACCTAAGCTGTCATTCTTTAAATAGTAACTTGAACTACTAATTGGGCAGTAGAAATCCTGCTGCTTGTAGGGGGAGTGCTGTAAAAATAGGCAGTATGTTCTTGTAATTGCTGATAAAGACTTGCAGCCTCTTCTGGCTTGGCAGTGAGAGAGCAGTGAGCTGTACGGGGACCGAGCCTGTGCTGCTGGCTTACCCGGGTGGCACTCTTGCATGTCAGACCTGGCATGCTTGCATGCAGGTGGACTTGGCAGGAGAAATTAGGGAGGGCACCACTGTTGGGACAGAGTCAGCCCTTCCCCCAAAGCACTGTTGCAGATGGAGCCAGGCACGTAGGAGACTTTCCCCAGCAGTGTGGGGTGTGCTGATCTGGAACAGGATCTGAGCTGTGATTGAGGGGAAACGGCTGTTTGCTGTAACTAGGTGCATCAGGTAGGTGAGTAGCTAGGCAGGTTCTCTGCCCATTAATCTCCTCCTGGCTGCATGTCATACGCTGCCACTTGCTCTCATATGCTGGTGACCTGCTGGCACACGAATCTCTGCTCCCCAATGAGACAGCTCCCGGCTGGACCCCATGCACGTTGCACACACCTGCAGCCCCTCCAAAATGTTCTATTTATGGAGGTGGCTGGAGAAGGATCAGAGGGTGTCAGGGTGCCAAGGGCTGCTTGGATCATTTCCATTACGCCTCAGTGGATCTTCTCTTGTTGCTCAGGGGCTGCTTCTATTTTCACAAACAATTTGTATTTCCACATAGCACTGTTGTCTGGCCCCTCCTTGGAGCTGGCGATGAGCAGCTGTAAACAAGGTGGTTGGTACAAGCAGGGACTGAAGTTTGCTGCCCTGTTCCCAGCCTTCCTGGCTGCAGCAAGTCTTCAGAGAGGGCCAAGTTTCTTTGCCATTTCTGAGCTGTGTCCTCTTTGCCTCCCAGTGTGCATGCCATCAGAGGGTCTACTAAGCAGGCATTTGCTGTGGAAGCTCCTTGGGGTCATGTTGCAACTGTACATATCAATACATTAACAGTAATTCATCTACTCCAGCTTTAAATGCTGAATATTGCTGGTTTGAGACCTCTTCATGGGGAGGGTTGACAGACTCTTTAACACATGCAGCCACAAGTTGTAAGGTCACTGCACTGTCCATGTCCCTCCACCCTTCTTCCACTCCCCAGCTGAGCTATCTCTGTAGAGTGCTGACACAGGGAAACCACTACTACTTTGTCACTCTTTTTATTCCCCTCCCCTTGTTTTCCCAACTTTAACCTCTCACCCACATCTGTTTCCTATGAATTTATCTCTGTGGAGAGCCCAGAAAGCCTTGATGCTGTGGGTGAAGCTGTGTGCCTGCCTCATGGAGATGCTGTCAGAAGTCAGCATTTAAGATCCTGGGCCACACCAAGAGGAGATTGTGAGGGAAAGATTGATGGAAATGATTGAGATTGTGAAAACTCCAGAGACCCTCCCAAGTCTGTCCAGGACTGATTTCCAAGGGTGTTACTTGGGAGCCTCAGGCTGGAGTGCTGCTCTTACTGCAGAGGGGATGCTAAATGTGGCCTTTTGGGGATATCTCTGTTTGCTTACTCTGGCTACCCATGACTAGCAGGGCAAGAGAAGGGACAGATTAAGTTATCAATCAAGAGCACATGGCAAAGGGCAGGAACAAACAGTCATTGCTACCCACGGGCAGTTTGAGATGCCTGAGTAAAGGTGTTGGTGAGAGCAATGTAAATGGAGAGAAATGCCATGCGCCTTCCCTGGAGTGCTGGGAGGGGCAGAGGAAGGTTTGCAGGCAGCTCATAAGCTTCAGATATCAGCGTCTGAATTCCTGCTAATACCTGATGTCTGGAAGGTGGAGTGTGATTTGTTTGCAGTGGACACAAAGCTGGGAGGGTTGTTTTGGCCAGCTCAGAGAACCAGGGTGAAACCAGTAACTGTAATGGTGCTGAGGCTTGGGTAGAAGGGAAGGAGTTGTAAGACGGGGCTGTGTGTTCTCCAGAGACACAGTGAGGGCAAGAGCAGCCAAGGGGATCTCCTTCACAAGCTGCACCAAGCAGTGAATGTGAAATCACTTGTACGTGAGGGATTCCTGCTAATTAACTAACTAACCAGGGAGTGCTGGGAATCTCTAGTCTTGCTTCATGTGGATGGTTATGTAGGTGACTTCTCTCTCTCTTCTTCTCCTTTAATGTTGAACTCTGTCAGATCAATTATTAAATATGGAGGAGAGAATTTTATGTCACTGGCTTGTGGCAACAGTAAGAAAGCAAGTGCTTTGTCATACCAACAAAGGTTACTTGTAAGTCAGATAAGGGTTGAGAGAATGAGAGGTGGAGTGCACTATACCCCTGGGTTAATGAAAGTCTAAGGGCACACGTGCTCATTTGAGGAGTTGTAAGCCACCTTGGGACAGGCTTGTAACAGGAGCAGAGTTGACATGAGGCACTGAAACTGCTACTGCAAAGAAAAGTGAACTTCTTGTTTCCTTTGCTTTTTTTTTTTAAACTGTCCTGTTTCTGTCTCTGTTACACAACGTGGGCTCTGTTCAGTGTGGGAGTTTGCATGAGGAGTTCCTCATGTGAGGACAAGAACAGAAAGCTGGAGATATAATTGATCTGTATGGCCTAAACCCCTTTGGAAAGAATAGAAAATGCTAATTATGGGACAGAAGTTTAAGATGCGTCAATCCTTTAACAAACGGAGAAGGCAGGTGAGCTGCCAGCCCTCCTGGGAGCAGGGTAGTTAAATCCAGGAAGGATTTTTCCCAGCCAAGGCAGTCGGGAAGCAGGGTGACTACTGCAAATCCATTCCTCATCCTGATGCCCGCAGTGAGGATAGGAAGCTTTTCATTTGAGCAGGCTGTTGCTCTGTGCCAGGCCTTGTCAGCCCAGCGTCTGGACCCAAAATAACTGATCTAGCTGTAGTTGTCACTCCTAGTTTAGTTAGAGAAAAGATCTGTGAGAACATGCCAGTTGTAGATAGGAGGACCTTATTTCTATATAAGTCCCTTCAGGTTCTGCTGGGTTTAGTCCCCTGTAATTGCCAGGTCCTTGCTGTATATAGCTGTTTTCATGAATTAATGAATCTGTCCTGAGGTTGCTACCCTGCTGCTGCTTGGAATGCTTGTCCCCTGGGTGCCTGGGCATCCTTTTCCTGCTCCCAGCTGAGCTCATCAGGTTTCCCTTGTCCTTCTGCTGCTGCTCTTTCCCTTCTCCATTTCTCACTGTTTATCATAAAAAATGGAGTGTGGAGGGTGTATGCCCAGTGTGTTGTGGCACCCTGTGTGTGGGGCTTTTCTCTTCCCTCCTTTCTGCAATGCCACAAGCCTCATCCTAACACAATACAATGATGGTTCTCCGTCATCACTGCAGATGGTGTAGAAAACATCACCAGCAGCCCTGAACACAAGAACAGCACAGCACCAGAGCACAAATGGCCTTCCTGCAACGCCCAGGATGAAATGCTGAACTTGGCCTTCACCATTGGGTCCTTCCTGCTCAGTGCCATCACCCTGCCCCTGGGGATAGTCATGGACAAGTATGGCCCTCGCAAGCTGCGGCTGCTCGGCAGGTTGGTGTCCTGGGCTCCCTGTGTGGGCTGAGGGGCAAATTCACCCATCATCTGGGATATACGGGTGTTGTTTGGGTGCTGTGCCTGTTAAGGGGTCCCTGCAGCCTCGGGAACTGTATGAGGGATGGGGCTGGGATCTACTGGGAGCTGCTGGCCACGCACAAGGCACGGGAGCAGCTCTGGGATGATTTCAGCCAGCACAGTGAATTGCTCCATAAGGGAAGGGCCTGGGACTCCATGTCCACACTTCAGTTCTCCAGTGTTGCTCTGTGTTCCCCAGCCAGATGGAGCCTGGAGGAAGAGCGGTGTCATTCATGAGTCATGGAGGGGTAGCTTTTTCCTTGAGCTGGGAGCTATGTCCTGAGAGGCACAAAACCAAGATGTTACATCATCGTTCACAGGCTAGGGAGTTAACTTGCGGATAAACATGTCCTCCCTGCCTTTTCTAGGTCTCTTCTCTGCTGTGTGGTTTGTGTTGCTTTCTGCCTCAAATAGTGAGCTCGTTAGCTGCTTCTGTCATGGCATGTAGGGATTAGTGACTCGTTGGGCTCAGTGGTCCCCCAACACTGCTGAGTTTTAATACACTGAACTGTACCAGAAACCAAACTGGCCTGTAGGCAGAGTGGGGAAAACAGGGCAAGTGTCTGATTTGGACCCTACCAAAGAGGAGCAGGTAAAGGCTGTGAGTGCTGTGACCACTGCTGGGGTTCAGGGCGAGGGCTGCTGTTGTCTTTGGTGACCTCGAGGTGAGGGCTGGCAAAACTCTGTGCTGGAAAACAAGTAGGGAATTTAGGTCCAGCAAGAGCTGTGTCAGTACTGGGAGGAAAGGTTGCTGCCTCAGCTCTTGTGCAAGGCTTGTCTGTAATATTTGGGTATTTCCCTGGATTCTTCTTTCCAAATCGCCAGCTTCCCTTCTTCTTACAGAGAAATCATACTATGCTTGCTTAACGAGGTGCTGAGGAGGTAGAAGCATATGTAATTTACTGCGAGTAAGGCTTTTTGTAAGAAACTCATGGTTTTGGTTCCCTTTCAGTGCCTGCTTTGCTGTGTCCTGTGTGATGATCGCATATGGTGCCAGTAACCCAGACTGTAAGTAGGTTTTCGTCTGAGCTGGGAGGGCTTTGGGGCTGTGGCTTGAGTTGTTCTGGGGAAGCAGATAAACGTGTGTGGCACTGTGCTCTGTCACACCTCCAGTGCTGTACTGGGGTCTTGCTGAGGACACAAGCCAAGCATCATCTGCCTCCTGGGAGCTCAGTGGCTCTGGGAAGGGCTGGTGTTTCACAACCCTAAGTGGGGAGCGTAGCAAGGGCCAAACGTCTGAGATAGCCCAGTCTCTCAGCTCTGTGTTTGGGCAGGGCCAGGTCCTGTAAAGGAGCAGTTCCAAACAAGTTCATGGCTTTTACAGGGTTGGGAAATAGGTAATAGCACACAATGTGTAATTGGTGTTCTCACCAGGGATAGATGGAGCTTGCTCTTCAAGACCAGATACTGAGATGACACTTTGAATCCAGTTCTTTCAAGTAAATCTTCCTTTTAAAGACCCATTCAGACAAGCTGCACCAGCAAGTCTGCTTATTAGAAAAAACAAACTCCTTCCATCCTGGAGAAAGATGATCCCATCCTGAACTCTGTCTTGGAGAGCCCTGGCTGTCCCATTCCATGTGGCTGGGGAGATGGGTCAGGCTGGGTCAGGAACAGTGTAGCGTACCCTGAGGGTGTTGATCCACTGGGACTTTTATGTGTCAGGACCAAAGCCCCCAGGGCTCTGTCTTTTTTCCCTCTCCACCTCAGTAAGAGCTAAAGGTGTCTTTTTTATTGTTGCAGCCCTGTCTGTGCTGATATTCATTGCGCTGGCTCTGAATGGCTTTGGTGGGATGTGCATGACCTTCACATCGCTTACGGTAAGTGAAGAGTTATCACCTGACTCTATTTTATTCCTTACTATGGCTGTGAGCTGGGCTAGCAGGGAAGAAAGAACAAAGTGGATCTTTTGCCTGTGGCTTGAATAGCACATGTTTTTGTTTAGTACAAAGGGTCAGTCACTCTTTTACCTGAAAGGCTGAGCACTAGGTGGTTATTCAGAGGCTTGTTTTTCCCATTCCTTTTTTTTTTTTCACCTGCCCCTTGCATCTCAGGTGAAGGTGGTTGTGGGGAAGGAGGTGTTTTTGTCTAGGACTCAAATTGTCATATGCCTGTACATGCAGTGCTCAGCTACCTGGCACTGGCTGGACATGTGTTTGCACTGAATTTAGCATTGACGTACTTCAGGAAGAATCAGCAGGGCACAAACCCTTGCAGCTGGGTACAACCAGCTTTTTGCAAGTGCAGATTGCATCTCAGCCCAGGAAAATGGTTGTTCTGGAGCACAAAAGCTTTTGCTCTCAGGAGGATGAAAGTCCCTTCCAGGTTTCCTTAGAAATGCTGTGTTGTTGAATGCACTCAGCTCCATCTCTGCAGCACACTTAGACCTGTTTAGTCCATGGGTTGTACTGCAAGCATTGGGCAACAACTGTCAGCTGGATCTCTACAATTTGGGGTTCTTTTTGCCTGGAGACAGAAGCAGTATCATCCTCCACATAGCTGCTTTATTTTTTTACCCCATTACCCTGATCCTTGTCAGTGTGGCTGAAGCAGGGCTGGGTGGAAAGTTGCCCAGAAAACAGCCTGGGAAGCACCAACGTTTCTTGAGCCGTGGCTGAAAACTTTTCAGATTTGGACTGCATTACCTTGAACTTGCTGTTGATGTGAAACTTTGTTAAGGATACATCTAATTTAGCAAGGCTTAGACACTGGCTGAACAAGGCTCAGACGCTGGCTGAACTCCTGAGACCTAAATTTGGCAGAGGCTGGGTTTACAGATCACTGTGTGCACTGTGGTGTTGCTGCCGCTGTTGCTTTAGTATATTCAGAGCTTTCAAAACTCTGTGCAGATGTCGGTCTTTCCTTCATATGTAATGTTCTTCACTGGAAGCCTTGGCTGTTGTCCCAAAGAACCATGGGGCAAATGTCATCCTGCCACGCTTCAAATAAAAGCAAGGAAGAGAGGAGCACATCGGTACTGCTGCGGGAGGGGAGAGGATTCCCACCCTGCTGCTGCCAGCATTGGTTATTGTCTCTCTGGGTGGTTATTAAGGGGTCACAGATTATTTTAGAGCCACTGGTGATGATAGGAGGAAGGGCAAAGATAGGGCAGAAGTATATTGGCTGTGCTGTACCGTGGCTTTTTGGCACCAGAAGTAAGCCAAGCCACTTATTAGTGCCCTCATTAGCGAGCCAGTTCCATAGCACTAAGGAAGTACAGCGGCAGGAAAAAAGTCAGATCTTCCAAGAAGGGATCCAAGACTCAAGGAGGTCTGAAGCAAGTAATGGTGCTGTGAGTTCACACAGGGAGATCTCAGGTGGAGCCCGTCGCATCCAGACAGTAGAGTGTTTTGTAAAGAGCTGAGGTGGCTTCAGGCCTGACTTCTCAAATCCAGATTCGGATGTAGCTGCTTGTGCCTCCCTGCAGAGCCACATGGAGGCATTTTGGTACCCAAGGCTTGTGGATGTGATTAAAAATAGTCTGAAGTGGGAGGGAAGCACTTCTTCACCTGCATCACAGTGTAGCTGTGCTGGTGACTGTTAAAAGCAGGTGTATTTTGCTCACTGGCAGCTTACTGCTTTTTTTTCTCTGCATGGTTCTGCCTGCAAGCTGGGGTGCTCACAGTTGGTGTGTCAAGAGCTGTCTTCTTGTGGGTTCCTTCCACCTGAGGCCCGTGGAGACAGGGGAGGGACATGGGGATGGCAGGTCCATGGCTTGCCGGCTCCGGGTGATGTGGCTTGCACACAGTGTGCTCTGCATCGTGGCCAGGAGAGGCTGAAGCGTGTGCTGAAAGGGGAAACTTGAAGACCTCTTTAAGGAGGTTCGTTACACAGAGGCGGTGAGCGCTAATCAACTTCTGGTGCCAAGTAAGCTTGTTCTGGCTGACACAGGCACCAACTGCCGAGCGCACACGTGCACTCGCAAGTCAAAGCTAGGTGACTTCCTTCTCCTGCCAGCTGCAAGTGACCTGAAGTGCTCCAGGAAATGGGTCAAACCCACTGGTGCATGAGTTGGTCCTCTGCCACCCCAGGCAGGTTACGGTTTCTCCTTCACAGCAGGTTGGCCATGAAGGGAGCCCCTGCAGCGTGTGGGGTTGGGGTGTTCCCCAGGTGCTGTGGCTTGGGGTGCTTCATGGGGTGTTGAAACCTCCCGGGACACCTGCGTGTGTGGGCATGGTGTGATCTGATGAGAGGGCGGGAGATGGGGATCCTCAGTGCCTGTTCCAGAGATAAAGGGGATCTCTGAGGATTACAGCCTGGGACAATACACCATGAAGCTTTGCCTCTTGGGTTTAAAGCCCTTTTCAGCAACAAGTCCCCAGGGTGTCATGGAAGCAAGCTGCTGCTGTGCCTGGGTGCCTTGCCTTGTGGCTTGGGGAGGAGGGGGAGCGAGCGAGCGGTGCTGTTCCCAGTTCTGGGAACAAGGTCAGACTGTGCCTGTTGTTAAAATGCAGAGGGGAGATTTCTGCCTCGTGACTTGGTCTTAGCCAATATAAGTGAAGATTGGAAATGGAAACAGATCTGTGCTGGTGGCTCTGACAGCAACACAGGAATCTGGCGCTGCTTCTGCTCCGAAGCTATTTCATGCGAAGAAATAAACATGTGTGATAAATTACCACAAAGAGCCTTTTATAGATTGTTTTCTGTCCTGTTTTCCTTTCAAAGAATTACAGCTGCTTTGCTCTTATTTTCTGCTACAAACAGCGCCCTTTAATCGGAGCGGGGGGGCATCTCTGTGTAGGGAATCTTCTCTGCTCAGAAACATTAGGAAAACTTAGGGCTCTGTGATCTTTTGTTTGTTGGAGAATGGGAACAGGAATCTCCATACGCTTTGGACAAAGAGGGCAGTTTGAGGAGAACATATTTTTTAGAGTCTGTATCTTCCAAATATACCCTCGACAGGGAAAACAAAGTTTAGCTTGAACAAAAACACCATTCTTCAGTAGTCTAGTTCTCAGCCCCTTGACTTTTTCCACAGTTCTTTCAAACAGGCCTTGCAAGAGGAGGGGAAACTGGGTTTGGTAATACTACTGTGATATCTTCTGTGTATGGATTCTCTCCAGGAAAAAGCTGAAAAAAAACCCACCTACAAATGATCGAAGGTCTTAAACTCACTATAGGGCAGATGAGAAAATAATCTGCAAGAGGAAATTATTTTATCAGTTTAGGACTGCATACCTGTAATAAAGGAGTCCAGGAAAAAAAACCACTTATGGTACAGCAAAATTTAGTGTCAGGAGGAGCATAAAGTTAATAATATGTTGAGTATTACTGACCTTTAAACAGGAGGCATAAGAGTTTCTGTCATTGTAGATCTTGCAGAATTGTGGCTGCTGTACCAGAATGGGCAGGAGGCAGTGGAGGAGTCCCTTCTGGCCTGCAGGGATAAGATGAAGAATGAGGATCAGATCTTTTTGGTGGCAGAAAAACAAAGAGCCCACTTGCTCTGTGGCTTGTTTTTTTCCTCTCTATGGTTCATTTTTTCCAATGCTTGCTGCTAGAAAGACAGCATGAAAAATGGCTCAGTAAATATTGTGTGTTATTTTAGTAGCTGGTCTTTAGATGAGACCTGCAGAGGCATTGCCAGTGCTGGCACTCGCAGTCTGAGAGGTTTTTCTGTCTGGCTCTGGTCTGCTTTTCCCTTTACCTCCCCTCAGCCCCTCCAGGTTTTCTCAGATTTATTTTCCTCCCCAAGTGCTCAGTGTTTGCAATTTCTGCTTTGATTAGGTTGGATAAGGCCTTAAATCTCCTATGTCAAATATTTTTAATCTGGCTGTTTGTTTGGTGCCAAATAGGATTTTAGGAACTCTCTAGCCTTTCTAGGACTTCTCTCCCCATTGAGGCAGAAGCAGACTTGGGTTTTTCCGGACAGGACTACTTGCTTTCAGGCCTGCTCTGTGTCTCCAGTAGCCCTCAGAGCAGGAGATTCCACCTGGGAGTTGCTTGTCTGGTGTATGAAAAAGGCTTTTTGTGATCTCTGGGGCTCTGGGGAAAACCAGCTTGAGCCAAGAAGCAGCTGTGTTTGTGGAGCTCTTGCCCTGCTCTGAGCTCCCCAGCAGGAGCAGCTGTTTGTTGTAATTTCTGGAGATTATTTTCGGTTTGGGGTATTTGAGATTAAATGAATGCCCTGCCTGATGACAGTGACTAGCCTTTTCTTGCAACCTGCAGATATTGTATTCTGCAGATGCTGTTTTCTGGGGTGGGTATTTAGGCCACTGCTTCCAAGGAGAGAGATATTTTTATTATTTTTTTTTGTGTGCCTGGTAACAGACCTTTGGATCCTTTGCTGTTTCCTGTCTGCAGCTCCTGAAAGCAGCCTGTTGGCAGCTCTCCCGCATGCAGGGATCCGGGGATGGGTGTGGGGATCCTCTCTGCAGAGGAGTGCAGTGTTTTCTGCCTCCGCCGCGTGTGCCTGCCCAGGGTTCACCGGCGGCATCAGGCTCGGCACATCGCTGCTGGGGTTATCCGAGGACCTGGAGACTGCACTGCATAGGAAGCTCTGCAGTGAGACAGAGGGATGATAAACAGCCAGATGGATCCTGGAGTGTTCCTGCACAGGAATACTTGTGTTGTAAACACGCTGGTCCTGCCCTGACACAAGCCAGATTCGCTTGCCTTATATGCTGCTCCTGGGAAAGATGAATTTGTTTTTCAGCAGTGGGAAGGGAATGTGATGACAGCATTTGCTTGCTCAGGCTAGGTCTAACGTTCTCTGAATCATTTTGTTCAGCAGCATCTTTAAACAGATAAAATGCTGGCTGTGCCTTCAGTCCTAGAAGGCACCCGGTGTCCTGCTTTGAGGCCCTCTGAAGCTGATGTGGTAGTGATGCCTGAGTGAATTTGGGGAGTTAGTGACCCCAAAAAAGGAGGTGGGGAGGTGGGAGGGAAATCTGCCTGCCTGCAGCAGAATCTCTGCCTGTTGGTTAGCTTCAGGAGGTATCAGCTGAGCCGTCCATAGCCTACAACTTCAAAGCTTCTCCCTGTAATTTCCATTTTGCAGGCCACTGTTAGTCAGTGATGGAAACTTGTTCACTTCTGGTTGTCTAGAAAAACAGGGAGTTCTTCCTTTCCCAGGAGAGTGGGAAGGTCTCGCAGCTCTTTCTGCCTGCTCCACTCTGCTTTTGGGTCCTGGGTGGAAGCAGGGGTTGGAGAGCCAGCCTGGGAGAGCTTTTGCTGTTGAGGTGGCAGAAGTGGCTGCCGTGACCTGTTTCTAGCTGCCCCGGCTGAGAGCTTTGCTTTCCCCACAGGTTCTTGCAGAACCAGCCTGGTCTGCTCTCAGCAATGCCATCACACCTGATAGGAGCTCAGGCAGCAGAGTGGGGTGGGTGGCAGGAATGGAAATGCAAAGTGCTATTGCCCACATCTTGCTGTGGAGTTTAGCAGCTTTGTGGCTGCACTGTGCAATAAAGCCTTGGAAATCTGGTGCTTGTGATTACCTTCCTGCCCCTCTGCTTTCACAGAAGTAGCTAAGGACCTAGCTAGAAGTATAAATGTGAACAGCAACACAGTTTGTGTTTGTCTCTGTTCCTTCCTGTTATAGCAGGAATTTTCTGGTCTATGGCAAAGATTTGGGTGCTGACCCAAAGTGCATAAACAAACCTGGCAGTTCAAGGTGTTGCAGGGTGTGTTAAAGCCTGTACAGCTATCACAGCCTGTGTTTAACAACTCTTGACTAAAAAGAGTGTGATATGTAGAGAACTCGGGCATTTATTTCTTGGAGAGGAAAAGAGGTGGTGGCTACAGGTTTGGGGTAAGGAGCTCTTAAAGAAAGCACAAGGGCTGGAACAAACACTCCTGTGTAACCAATGCAAAGTATGCTGTCAGTCTGGAAAGAAGCAGTGTCATTAAGCACATAAATCTTGGTTTATAGATGTTCCCTGTTGCTAGAGACACCAATGCAACCTGTGGAGCAATATCCTGAAGGGCTAAGTCAGTTAAGTCATTCTTGAGTAAAACTGTCTTCTTCAGATTGGTATTCAGATGTCTTAATCCTAAATGTCAGATTTATGTCTGCCATTAGCTATCTGTCTTCTCAAGAAAGGTTAGTTCCCTCTTCTGCCCTTCTCTTGGCAGCAGCCTGTTTCAACTAATTTTTCTTTCCCCAGCTGCCCAACATGTTTGGTGACCTTCGTTCCACGTTCATTGCCCTGATGATTGGCTCCTATGCTTCCTCTGCTGTGACTTTTCCAGGAATCAAGGTGAGGTCCTGGGATCATGACTCATGACTGGTGATGTTGTGCTGGAGTTTTGCACCATTTAGCAATAATGTGGCAAGAAAGGGGGACTATTTGTTAAAGCACTTGTTTATGTGCATTTGCAAGATTCGGTTCCTGTCTGTTAAAAGATTTCTCAAGTGGCTGCCTGAAGATGTAAAGACTTTTTTTTTTTTAAGCTCTAAGGAGTATATATATATGCATGTATTTTTAATACACATGTCTATATCTAATCTGTGTGATTGTCACTGATGGTTGGCAAACAGCATGGAAGGGACAGAGGAGATAGTCACTTGGCCTGCTTTGGTAGATCACTGGTGGTTCTGAACAAGAGATGTTTCATTGCATAGTTAGCGTAAGGGGGATATAGTAAAGGCAAAGCAGTCTCAAGCATGCAGGGAAGTTTCTTCTGACTTTGCAAGGAGAAGGTCCTAAGCAAAAATGTTTGATGGCAGTCATCTGCAATACTGCTGCATGCTATTCCAGCTGGAGGTCCTGTTGTTGCTATAGCTGCTGCTAAAGATGTGAATGTACATCTCTTTCCAAGCCTGCATGTCACAGAACTGCTCTTTGTTACCACTTGAGTTAAATGCAGTTTTTCTTTCCCACAGCTTCCTTTCAGACCTCATTCAAAGAATATTGAAGTATCTTTCTGCTCTTATAGCCAAAAACATATTCCCTTGTGATTTCCAGGTTATATATGACTTTGGGGTCTCCTTCATCCTTATTCTGCTTGTCTGGGCAAGCTGTGCAGGACTAGTTTTCCTCAACTGTTTCTTCAATTGGCCACTGGAGCCTTTCCCAGGACCAGAAGACATGGACTATTCGTAAGTGTCCTCTAAACTGGCCTTGAGGGCTAATCCCATTCTTAATCCTCTAGAAAGTGCTGCCACGGCTAATTTAGAGGAGTGGACAGGGAACTCCCTTGCATGTTGTTTATAGCTGCCATTCCTTCTTAGGTGGAGGATTTATGTCTGCCATTAGCGTTATGACTTGACTGGCGAATATCTGTGGAAAGTTGAACTTTCCAAAACATAGGAATTATGAAGGAAAATGATCTGTCAGTAGTCATAAGTATTTCTATATTGACCTGTGCCAAATTGGCCCAGGGGAAGCATCTCTCTGTGCTCTGGATCCAGACCATTTGTGGGTTTGTAGATGGAAACTAGTGCCTTAAATCCACGCATAGTCTTTCTGACTCCTGCAACTTTGCTGCCTGTGATTCCCCACCCTGTGTTGCAGCTCTCATGCTCTTTACTGCCCAACAGGGTGAAAATAAAGTTCAGCTGGCTGGGATTTGACCACAAAATCACTGGGAAGCAGTTTTACAAGCAAGTAACGACTGTGGGGCGCCGTCTGAGTGTGGGGAGCTCCATGAAGGGCCCCAAGGAGCCGGCAGCCTTGCAAGAGAACAACAAGCTCTGTCTATCTACGGTGGACCTAGAAGTAAAGTGCCAGCCTGACAACACAGGTGTGGTTCCATGAGTGCCCCAGGGATGCTTGTGCTGGCACAAGGCTGTCGGCCTCTCTGCTCTGCTCCAGACCTGTTTATGAGATAGCAATACGTGATCCATGTGTTGCCAGGGCCACGTGCCAGCCACCATTATTTAAATACAAGTTCAGTTATATAAGGAATCCTGTCCTTGTATACCTGCCTAAATACACCATATGTTGTTGCCAGTGGTGGGGACAACAGCATGGGTCATTGGTATGGCTGCAGAAGGACAGTGCAGTTGGTCACTGCTGTCTCTTAGGTAGACTGTTGCCATCATGACCAAGCCTTCCTTTACTCAGGGGTGTGGCAAAAGCAAATAGTTTGAAGCTTTTGCTCTAATCCAGAATTAGGTTAATCTTCCTGCTGCCTTGCTCCACTTACTGGTAGCCAAACTCCAAGCATCTATAGCTGTTCACCATGGAAGTTTGTAAGGCACCAGGCAGTTGCTAACTGTGAACTCCTTGGAGCTGCCACTGGCACGCAGTGTTGGAATGCCTGGCTAGGACAAGACCTGCTAACCCAGAGGTCAAAGAGCCCAAAGCCTCTTTTGAAACTGTACATGTTTACACGTAACAACAATTGTACTTTGCTTTCTTCAGAGACTCTATTATTCCTTCTGCAGCTTCTCCCTCCTTCATGAAGAGTGTCTTCAGTCCTATCTTGTTGCTCAGCCTTATCACCATGTGTGTCACTCAGCTGAGGCTCATCTTCTACATGGGGGCCATGAATACCATCCTTGAGTTTCTATCTGGAGATGAAGATCAAGGTAGGGTAACCTAAAGACTTTTATCTGCTTCCTTGAAACTGGGGCCTGACCCTGACCTGGACTTGGTCCTTGCAAGAGGCCAGTGAGCCTGATTACTCAGCAGATATACTGTGTATGGCAATTAGTGGTGTCAGAGTGCGGCTGACAGCTGCTGGTAGGGTCTAGCAGAGGGCTGGAACTAGCCCAGGACAGAGGGGCAGGGAGGTAGATGCTTGAATGTCAAGCTAATTTTAGCCCAGTGTCTGTTAAATACTCTTCCATGTTATTTCCCCAGATGGGTTGTTGAAAGTAGCCTCTCAGGATGGACTGTGATTTTTTTTTTTTAATTGGAAAACCTATTTCATCAGGTATTTGCTTTGCTTATCCTAAGCAAGTGCAAAGTACAGAGCAGCTGACTTCTCATGACTAGTGGTTAGACTAGGTATCTCAGCCCAGCAGCCGGGGGTGGGAGAAAGTGAAGTCATAGCTGTTTTGTGCAGTTTGGTGTGTGCTGGGGAGGCCCAGGGGTGCTCACTGCACTGGACTCGTCTGTATTTATAGCTCTGATTCAGTACATGGAGCAAGCAGGAAAGAGTACATTAGTTTACTGTTGTTGAAAATACCCGGGATTGCAAAACAAGACAGCCTTTTTTTTTTTTTTTGTCCTTTGTAGTAAGATCCAGTTTGAACTTGTTAAATCTGGATTGCATGAAGCTGATAAATCAAGAGGCACTCCTCTGAAAACAGGAGTGAGCTCTGGGGGAGGGAAGGAAACTCCAAGTGCCCTGGCATTCCCTGAATTGCTTTGTTTCTTGAGCCTTTGACAGCCTGCAGCATTCAGCTCTTTATCTCCTGGCTCAAGAGCCAATTTAGACACTAAACAGTAAACAGGACAAGCTTCACACTGTCTACCTTTCCCAACACAGCTTAGTTTTCTGCTTACCTTGTAACTCTCACAATGATTATTTTTCTTTTTTTACCTTAGCTTGCTCTTGTTATTTCTCTTTAATTTTTTTCTCCCCTCCCCTCCTTGGTATTTTAGAATTAATATTAGCTATATATGCTGCCAATTCTGCTTAGATCAAGCTCCATGATAAAAAAGGGATTGTGCCTCTTGGGTGTACTGCATCTTTTTCTGTGCCACCTTTGAGATTTCTTCCCATTTTCCCCCTCCTCCCCCTGAATGTAGCCTGGGCCCACAGTGCAATCCGCTGTCTTGGTGTTTCCATGGCATCAGCAAAACAGTGGTATTGTCTAGTCACAGCAGTGTCAGGCTGCAAGAGCAGTTCCAAGACGCGTGCAGCTCTCTAGAAATGTAATCTGTGCGGATCAGGAGAGGATGGGACGCTGCTCCCTTGGATTCCTCGTTCTTCATGCAGTTATTTACTTGAATGTGATTTGTTTAGAAAGCTCCCTCCACCTGCAGCTGCTCTCAGGAGCACTCAACAAGAGAAGAAGAGAGTTGAAGTCAATCCTGCAAGTGTTAAGGTCAAAGAAAACTTAAATATTGCTGGGAATAGAACAGGAGAAAAGGATGTGGGGAAAATAATTCAGATAAGGAGCAAAGTCTTCAAGTTGCAGTGAGTCATGGTGTCCTTGAATGTCCTGCTTCCTATGCAAATTATGGTGACTTAGACCTGTCATGAAACCTACAGTTGGAAAAAGCAGACAGCCTTTGGCTACTTATTTTCTGACCCCTCCCGAAGATGGGAGAGAAGCTAAGGGGTTCAGTAGCTCTGTAAATGAGTAGAATTGTGTTGTAGGAAGGCGGGAGAGAGTAGACTTGTGTCTAGAACTTGACATTTGGCTGTGTCTCTCATACATTGTCACCTTGCTTTCAAATCTGGTAGTACTTGGATACCTTGGGTTGAATCAGGGTGGGCTGGAAAACTTGGTAGTAGGAGGTATATGCTCAGGATAGTTTTGAGGGAAAGACATGTAGAACAGTGGATGTAAAGGGTTGTGTCCGTGTGTTCACCCTTTGTATGTTTCCTCTATCCAGACTTCTGTCATATCTACTTCTGATGGTACTTTCTAGGTATTCTCTCTTTTTCTCCTCAGGAAAGAATGGTTTTTTTTAAGATGATAGATAAATTGAGGAGGCCCTGTTCTGTAGCAGCTTCTGTCTCCTCTTCCCTTGCTGATCCCATAAATTTTGTTCCCTGCTTCAAGTTGGCTTCTGCTCTTGCTGTTTAGAGCCCAAGATTAAGTGTTCAGAATAGCATGAAGAGGCAAAACATGACAGCGTGGCTTGCTTCTTACCCTCTATTAAAAAATAACCAGACAACAGCAAATCAGCTCCAGGAGCCTTTGTAGAGGGTGATGCCACCTGTCTCTCTTGGATACAGCAGTTGCTATAATGAGATGGGATGTGGGGCCACTTCAGGGCCTGCCTTTGCAGAGGTAATGGGGGCATGAATGTGAGTTTGGAGGTTGGAGTTGGAAGTTCCTCATGATTCCCTTGCCAGCAACTGGAGCCAGGAAAAGTATCATCAGATACCATGCCTGGTCACAGCAAGACAACCCTGCTGGGGTATGCTACAACTGTATAGGAGAAAAAAACTTGTTGGAGACTTCTTTCTGTTTCAAGTTGATTTTGGTATAAGTTGTGGCTGTACTGCTTTGGCTAGATTTAGAAATGCATTGGGAGGGAAAAACTAAAATTCTTTTTAGTTGTTTTGCTTACAGCGCCGTAACTTGTGAGCACTCTATGCTGAGATGGGCAGTTTCAGAATCACATCCTTAATTCAGAGCTGTGGTATACCATGATTCACCAGCCCTTCTGGATGATGCCTACAAATCCATCATGTGGGCTGCAGAGAGGAAGTGGAAAAAGCACTGCAGGGTCGGGGGAACTGTTCAGTAACAGGGGATAGTTTCTTCTAAGTCTGCTGGCATCAGCTTTCCCTCAGCAAACCATGCAGACCCTTCTCCCATATGGGGAATTTTCATCAGTTTGAGTTTTTAATGATTGCTCTCAGATGCTGTGTTTTTTGCTGCTGATTTCCCCTCCCCCTGCCTTCAGGCTTGTCTGTTCTGCACAAAATGGGTTAGTCCTCACCTTCCCAGCTTGACTTGTCCTTGCTGGAGCTTCCCAATTGGAGGTGATGTAGCTGCAGCTCCCAGCAGGGCAGAAGAGGAGATGACTAAGGCAGGGTTGGCTCCACAGGATTTATTGCTTGTAAGAACTTTCCTGTTGGTCCTAGCCAGAAGAAACCTCACTGGCAATAAGCAGTTGCTGGGTGCCATTCCTGGAGTGCTACTTGGTGTTTGGCTGATGTTGCTCAGAGAATATTGGTGCAAGATCAGAATGGTTGAGGCAAAAGTGTGCAGTATGTCCACTCTAATGTCCTGCTTCTGGGAGGCTAAATGATGAAGTGGGGCTTTGGTGTCCCAGCTCCCACCTCCTGCCTGTGAGTACGTGGGGTCTGGACTCCTGGTGAGCAAGGTGTTTAATGGGGAGGAACAGTTTCTTTTCTGTCATCTCTTTTTCTGTTTCTGCTACAGTATCACTTGATCTGACAACTTCTTAATTATTTTTTTTCCCCCTGCAGTGGCTCTCTACACTTCCATTTTTGGGGTATTGCAGCTGCTGTGCTTGCTGACAGCGCCTGTGATTGGGTACATCATGGACTGGCGAATGAAAGAATGCGACGATGGCTCAGAAGAGAATGAGGAGAGCAACGCTGAGCAGTGCGTAGTGTGTGCCACACGGGACATGCAGCCACGTAGCAGGCCCCCTCTGCTCTGCCTAATATGTTTTATGATGAAAGACTGAAAAGAATACTGGTTCTTCAGTATAGAAAAGAAAACCTGAAGGAAGACTTGATAATTGCAGAGGAAAGGACCAAACTATCTTCCATGTCCACTAAGATCAGACAAGAAGAGCAAATTTAAATTGTAGAGGGGGAGGCTCAGACTTCCCTTCTAGCCTAACAGTAAGAGTAACGGCACTGAAATAATTGCCCAGATGTTCCTCAGCTTCCACTGATGGAGATCCCACCACCTCCTTAGGCAGACCTCTAGCCAAACTGGTTTAGATAGTTGATGTGATATGTGGAGAATCTTGCTGTGAGTTCCAGTAGCTGCTGAAAGTGCTTTTTGTAACATAGGTTTTGCTATCCTTCCAGAAGTGACAAGAAAAAGCCAAAACGTGATCGTCAGATCCAGAAAATCACGAATGCCACCAATGCCTTTGTATTCACAAATTTCCTGCTGGTTGGATTTGGAGTCACCTGTCTTATTCCCAATCTACCGTTGCAGGTGAATAGATCAAATGGATGGGTGTGCTGGTGGGGCTGGCAGTGCAGGTCCTGGCAAAATGACAGGCAGGACAGTGCAGGAGGTCCTGTAAGTCAGCAGAACCAGTTTGTAGCATGAGGTCTTCCTGGCACTGCTGGGAGACTTCTAGACTGCTTTGGGAACGCCACTTAGAGCTGAAACAAGTAATACCATGCAGTTTGCATCTCTTGAGAGAACCTAAAGAAGCAGCTATAGTTAAAATGCCAGAGTTGATCCAAAATTTATTCAAGCTTAAAAGTTTCTGCAGCTGAGTTCCATAACAACAAATACTTCCATACTGAGATCCTCTCAGCAGTGCCTGCACATTTAGCTTGGCCTCGATTTAAGCTGCTTATGGTCAGAAAATTTTCTGTAAGAAGCGTGACAGTGACGTATACAGCAGGTTATTTCTGCATCAAATGCTATGCCCAATGGTACCTGTGGGATTATAAACCTGTTAAAATATTTATTTTGTGGCACCACCTGGTTTTGGCAGAAGTTTAGTGATTTTATGCTATACTTAAACATGCCTTGATGATGCAGGCAAACAGAGTTTGCCCATACTTGCATGTGGTCCGCAATAACTTGTGGAAAATTAACTAACCTCAATAAAAAAAGTAAGCACTGTGACCCTGGCCACAGTTTGCTGGGGACATGTCCTTGCAGCAGTGCCTTCTACAAATGAGATAGGTCTTGTGTGTGGTTAACCTCAGGGAGCACTACATGTTAGTCTTTACAAAGTAAAGAAAAGTGGTGCTTTTAGAGATGAGTAAAAATTTCTTCCCTTGTGCTGATCTTTCAGATTTTGGTTCTGGTTTCCTTATGGCCATCTTTGTATTAAAAAGGAGAACAGCTTTTGGGAATGGTTTTGTGTTGGGGGTCTGGCACACCTGGGTGGTATCTAGGATGTGACATTTTTCTGCTTCTCTTTCCAGATTCTTTCCTTCATTTTGCACACAATCGTGAGAGGATTCATCCATTCAGCTGTGGGAGGCCTCTATGCAGCTGTGTAAGTCTGTGCTTACCTATAATATGTGGCTGGCCAGATAAACTGGTTTGGGATGATGAGGTGAACAGATAAGAGGGAGATCAGGAAGTGAAGTCTTCATGGTCAGAGGGGAGAAATGATGCAACTTGTTTCCTCAGTCGCCACTGGATATGACAGTAGCTGGACTGAAGTCCTAGCTGATGCTTTCCTTGTTTGGGAAAAGCTAACCCCTTTGGTATAGCTACTGCAGTGAGACAGGCACAGCTATATATGGGCCTCAGGTGAGACTAGGCTATTGACACAAGGGTTATATAGTTAAAACTCAAGGCTTTTTTTTTTTTGTCTTATAATGAGTAGCCAGGTGCATGTGTCCAGGTAAAACATTAACATAATTGAATATATTTGCTACTGGGCTGCTCTGCAATTACATAGGTTAAGCGTTGCTCAAGATACCATTAGTGATGCCTACTCCCTTTTCCAGAACAGATCATCCATCCTGTTTCCCACTTATCAGAATTATCGATAGCTGAATCTAAGTACTCTCTTCCTTATTAAGCAATGGTTTTGGTTTTGAAAACACATCTGCCCCTCTGTCCTGAGCTGTTGGACAGAAGAACAGAAAGAAGTTGTTATCTTTCGGAGAATTGCAGAATCTTTGAGGTGGGAAGGGACCTTTTGAGACCATCTAGCCCAACCCTCATGCTCAAGGAGGGTCAGCTAGAGCAGGTTGCCCAGGACTGTGTCCAGTGGGTTTTGAACATCTCCACGGATGGAGATCACAACTCCACAGACTGCTTCTGTCAAAGATTTTGGTCCCAGTGTCTGAGGAATTCAGATTAGAAAATCCATCTAAGACTGCTTCAAAAATGCATAAACTTTTGGCTCCTTGGCAGCCAGAAGCAAATGATTTTTGTCTTAGGCAAGGTAAATGCCTGTTGCTGTACGTATCAGCTTGTTTGTAAACTAATCCTGTTTGACCATTGCAACTCTCTGGAACTTCATGGAGTGAGGTGTGGTTTTTTGGGGTTGGTTTTTTTTTTTTGTTTTGAATGTGACTTCTTTGAGTATTTGAAGGTTTTGATCCACTTTCTTTCCAAGCTTAGTTTAACCTGACCCTTTTTAAACACTGCCCAGTTGTGGAAAGAGAAGGATGTTAGACTGTTTCTGAAATTTGTTTTTCCATTAGTAGTATCAGATATTCAGCACTTTGCAATCAACAGTATTGTTTAGTTTGACATGGGATCAGACTTGTCCTCTAAAAAGGAAAACACATACTAACCTGTTGTGCAGGTTTCACTCACTTCTAAAGGGAGCAAATTGTTTTGACCAGATGAAGATAATTGCTCAGCCGCATATGCTGTCATCTGGATAAAGAGACCCTGCTTTTAACTTGGAAATATCAACACTCCTCTCCCTTTGCAATAGGAACAGTAGTTGTATAAGCACTTCCACCTGCCTACGGTACCGCTGCGAAACAAAACAAGTGCTGGATCTGATACTATAGCTTAAGAGCTCAGGATGAGAATAGTCTGGAGGGGAAGGCTCCAGCCTTGTCACCAGCTGCATTCTGCTCTAGAGAGCACTGTGCACATCATCGGGTGTAACCAAATACTCTACAAAAAGAGGTAGTTATACATAAGTCCTGGAGAGAGGAGTTCTTCATATTATGCCTGTCTTGGGACTATGTTCTGTTGTGTTAGTCAACTAGGAATGTAATCTGATCTGGGGTGATGTGAACAGTCAAGGTGACATATAATAATGCTGTTGCTTTTTCTGTTGACAGATACCCCTCTACTCAGTTTGGCAGCTTGACAGGGTTGCAGTCGTTGGTCAGTGCCCTTTTCGCCCTTCTGCAGCAGCCTCTTTTTATGGCACTGACGGGACCTTTGGAAGGAGACCCTCTCTGGGCAAGTTATTCTCAAATTTAATGTGGAGGCTTGGTGGTTAAGATGATTTTTGGCTCATTTTTGAAAACAAAGACTCCTGTATGTGGACCAAGGTTAAAAACAGCTGGGATTTTACATGACCCTCAGCCTGCTATTACCTTGGTGCTGTCCAGGAGACCCTTCTCAGTGTGAGTAATGATCCCCTGGGAGGGAAAGCCACTAACCCTTATGCCAGTGTATGTAAAAGGGAGGCATGGATAAGGACGCAGGAGTGCTTTCTGCTAAGAGTTTGTGTGGAGAGTCAAAATCTGTCAGATAAAAGTGAGTAAATCTGTGTGGACATCAAAATGTGGTAGAAATACTCTGTTCCCTTGAAAGCTGTTGGCTCTGATTACCAGTAAATTTTGGGTTGCTGATGCTAATGTCCGGAAAGCCAAGTGGCTATTGAGGATAGGGCTAATGTGGTGTCCTGATGAGAGTCTGTTTGGGCAGCTCATTAAAATAACGAGACAGGTGGTCTTGGGGAGAGCTCCTGGTCTCTAGGCTACAAGTGCCCACCCCAGCAGCTTGTTGCTCTTCAGTCAGCAAACTTGGTGTAAAAGAACTACAGCTTAAGCAGCCCTGCCTGTTCTGTGGAACAAGATACACACAGCCGTGGTCCAGAGCAACAAATTCTTCTAGCATTTAGATTATACACCTGGTGCTCTGGGCACAGGAGTGTAGATATAAATACGGTAGAGATTGTTGCCAATACACTGAGCAGGGCGTTTCTGGGTTTGCCTGCAGCTGAGTGACGTGGGCTGGGTTCTGACACTTGGGCATGTGTGACTGGATTGTCGTCTTCCTCGTCTGCCTAACTTTGTTTTGTCTTTCTTCCTGCAGGTGAACGTTGGCTTGCTTGGCATGAGCCTCCTGGGTTTCTGCCTTCCAATCTACCTGGTCTGCTACAGACGTAGGCTAGAGAGAGAAAGAAAACAGAAGGTGGAGGATGCCAAACTTTTCTACAAAATCAATGGCACTTCCAATGAGGAAGCCTTTGTTTAAACTGGTGCTTCAAATACCACCTCCCCTGTACAGGTTCCTACTACATCCGTGGGTTCTACCTGTGGTGTAAGCCAGGTTTTTTCTCTCCTGGCTCTGCCAGTCTTTGCTCATCACTGGAGTGAGGGCTGGACATCATGACTGAGCTTTCCTCAGATATATGGCAGGAGGAGACTTTCCACTCCTTACTCCAGAACATGGGACACTTTTTTTTTTTCCTTTTTTTAAAGGCCACGCAGATATTGTGTCTTAAATTATCCCCTGATCACGCTCTCCAGTGGCAGAGTCTCTGCCTAGGAAATTGGGGAGAGAAGGAGCAGAGGGATGGGGAAGAGGAAAGAAAGACCATAATTTGAGTTTGCAAATCTAACACTGAAGTCTGTCCTCTCCCCCTCCTCCCCCAACCTCGGCTGACATCGCCTCAGATGCAACTGCACTCTCCTCCCACCCTGAGGCTCCATAATGGTCTTTCTGCTTGATATGGGGCTGGACTCAGTGGTTTTACTGTCTATCCAGACATACCCCAGACTGCTTCTGAGGCAGGGAAGGGGGTTTTATTCCTATGTGTATGAGCACAGCTTCAGTGTATTGCTAAATGTTGGCTGCTAGCACTGACAGCTCCCAAAACTTTTAGTACTGCAAATGACACAGACTGTGAGCAATGGATCTGCCTTCCATGCTGAAATGAAGAGCCTAGTGGACTGCTTGGTCCTAGACCAAGCCTTCTAAGGCCTGGAATTCCTCTTCTTCCTGGCCAACAAACCACCTGTATGTGTTTTAAACTCTCTGTAGTCCTGGAACCTTTGAGATAGGAATTGTTTACCGATGAAGTGCTTTGAGACTTGTTGCCTTTTGCCTCCTCTTCCCTCTGACATGACCCTGGAAGGGGAGCAGCAGCGTGTATTGAGTGGAGAAGCTTCTTGAAGCTGAGTTCTGGGGCTCCAAACACCTTGGTGTTCACGTGTCATGAGCTGACTTGCTGTTGAAAAGAATCAAGAGTGCAGAACACTCCTTTGTGTCTAGTAACTGGATCTTGTGGACATACGGCAGGGTGATGTGGTGATGTAATTCTTCCTCTAGACATAGCTTATTTGCATTGTTCTGATAAAAGTCCCCAAGCTGCTGAACACCAGGTTACTGTGACTGACCAAAAAGCTACCGGTTTGGCTGTATTAAGAGCCTTCTATGATGTTGATGCTCTGTCTGGACAGAGTACCTGCTGAATGATTGTATGGTGAAGCTGACTTACAGAGCAATACACATGGGTAAAGGTGCCCCAGACCTCACCATAGAGGGAATACAAAGGGAATTCTTAACCTAGTTATTTTTATAGAGGTTTTGCTAAGTCTTATCTGAAGTCAACTTTTCTGCCCTTAGCGTTTTTGTTGAGATCAGTAGCTCAGCCTCTGTAGCCTTGTGACTAGTGTTACCAACTGCACCATTTGGACCTGTTGGGAGCAGGACTGTGCAGTGTTGAGGATGCACATTACCAGCGGGTGAGCAGCAGCACATGTGCTGGGCTGAGCTACTGGCTGCAGGAAGGTTGGGGGCAGAAATAAAACAGTTATGAAGATGTAGGTGGTGCTTTCTGAAGTGCCAAGTCCTGTGTTACTGCAAAGCCTGGTAAGGGGGTAAGTCATTTAGTTTCTTTGTCTAGTTAGAAAAGTAATCACTGACTCAATCACTGCCCTGCTCTAAGCTGTGGATTACAAACACCAGTGCACTCGGACCTTCCTTTGAGAAACTACCAGGAAACTGGGTGTTAACTCCTTTACTGATGCTTTGAAGCATGCAGACGCTTACCCCAGCCAGGTCTTCACCTTCCCATAACGGCAAGCTTGGTGACCTCTCGCACAGAGCATGGGCAGGACCGCTGGAAGCCCTGGGGAGTCCCTGGCTGGTGGCCTTGCCCGGGCAGGATGAGGAGGCAGCTTTGTGGGACAGCAGCGCCATCTCGAGTCACTGCCCCAGCCAGCCTCCTGCGGGCAGTTCAGATGCTACTCCACTCCACGGTACCTTCCAGTCTCCAGTCACTCTTTGAAATGACTCGTCACTTGAGTATTTTACACATTCGTGGAATTTTTTTAATGTGTTGCCTTTATTAAATGTGTTTGTTCCAAGACAGCCTTATTGCCTGCTGTCGACACTTTACTTTTCTAGAACTTCTTGTCTCTTGTTGGCCTCTTGCTTTGGTGATGATTTAGCGACCTTCCCAACTTTTCTTTTTGTGTCAAGCAATAATTAAGAGGCAAAGTGTTGATTTGTTTTCCTAATCACCTGGCATTGTCTCAAGTACATGTTGAGAGACCCACCAGCAGTAGTACAGCTTGCCTAGATTTCCAGAGGGCTTTCTGCAGACTTCTACATTTCATATTATCACTAAATATTTTGAGAAGATTCTTACTCTTGCTCTGAGATGTTTGTGACATGACAATGACAGATTAAGTATTTATTTTATTAATTTTTTTTTAGTAAGAGCTCAGACAGGTGAGTGCCTGAGCCACAGTCCTGACTTGATGTCTTAAAAGAGCTGTTGGAGGATGTCAGTGTGTTAACTTGGCATTACTTCCACTTCAGCTGTGTCCCTACTGCAGTTCCCAGCTCTTGCCCATTATTTAGGAATTTCTTCTCATCCAGTTTCATCTGACAAAATGGTGGATATATGTGCTTAGTGTCTCTGCTGATGTGCCATGGTGTTTAGAAGCTGCTGGTCGGCTGTAAGGAATAGAGCTCATGCCTTTGAGTCACAGTTTCAGGCTCTGTTTGCAGCTTGGGAGGACAGTGTGCCTTTGGCTTGCAGTCACAAGGACTAGTGGGTACACAATGAAGTTTTAGTTGTGGAGGGCTGAGCAGACAAATGGGAGAGCTTTCTCACGCAGTGCGAAGTCAAACTGTGGAATTCATTGCTGCAGAACATTGTTGGGAACAGGAGTGTAACTGTTGTTTTTTTTTCTTTTAAAAAGGGGCTGGTTAAACAATAGTCTGATGCATCCACTAACTCAGGGAGATTTTAAGTTGCTGTAAATAAGAAAGTTATGCCAAGGAATGATTACTTTTCTACATGCTTTTGTCTCTTAAGAATTGGTCAAAGACGGAGAAAATGTATGGTGGGCTAGGTGAAACGCTGGTCTGATCTTGTGGGGTTTCATTTACTCTGACAGTTGTGAACGAAACTACTTTTAAAAGCGGTCTCAAATTTATCTATAAAAAAAAAAAACCAAAACAATCCTTGTGTCTGCATGTAAGATGTGCCAATACGCTACTGATTGTGGCATAACTGCTTAAATGCTGCATCTCCAGCAGGGGTGAGCCCCTCAGAGGGCAGAGTGTTCTGGCTTCGGCCAGAAATGATGTGTCGCATGGTGCAGAAACAAATGCTGTTGGCATGATCCTGTTATACGTGATTGTTCATGGGCAGTTTGCCTCCATCTTTGATGCTTATGGGAATGTAATTGTGGATTACTTAACATTTGGAATGGGAAAACAGCTTTGCTGCTTTCTAGCCAAGTGATGCAGGACCAAGAAAATTCCTGATGCACTCTTCTATGTGCATGAGCCACCTTGTGGAAAAAAAATTAATGGGCTACCAAAGACTAGAGAGTCATATCAATTTAAATCAATAATGCATTTACCTGAATAGCTTAAATACAGGTCAATGTGTTTAACTACCTTCATTATTCCTAAATGCTAGAATTTGTAGGGTTGTGTTTTTTTATGCCCTTGTACCCCCTTATCCTCATCCATGTGAGAAGTATGAGGAGGTTAGTCATGGGAAAGATCTCATGTCCTCCACAGAAGCATCCCCAGGTGAATGTAATGAAGCAGAAGCCTGTGAGTACTTGCTGTTTGCAGGAGCCCTCAGAGTCAAGGGCGTTGGTGTGTAAAGGTGATTGCACCTTCTGGAAACACTGCTCCTGGCCTCTACACTCTTACATGTGTTTAATATGCATCTGTATTTGGAAAAAAAAAAAAAAAGAAAAAAATTAAATTAACAGCGGTGAAGGGAGCATGACAGCTTTTCCCTTTCACTAATCTGTCAGTCCCTAAGCCCTATAGACACAGTCTTTATAGCACTAATGAAATGATGCTATCAAGAGTAGCAGAGAAAATCTGTGCTGTCTTACTTAATAGGACACTTATAACTTTGTTCAGTTACCGTCACAGAGTATCTGGACCCTTGAGATGAAACCGGACACAGATATCTGCAGGAAAAAAAAGAGCAAATCTTGCTGAGGCTCCAATTTAACTGCAATGCTGCTACAGCCACTGAAATGTTTAACTCCCACAACAAAGCCTGGCCTCTTCATGCTCTGTCTGCAAAGGAAAATTGTAGGATAATGAGATTTTAACGAAGTCAGTAAATCACTAGAATGTTTTAAAGTAGGAGATTTCCCTCTTGACAGGCTGATGAATTTGGAAAATATGCCACAAAATATAAAGCAGATACTGTAGGGTAAAAAGAATGAAATCTTTAAAACTACATATTTTGTTACTTTTTTTTTCCCCTCCCTTTGAGTCTTTCCTGCATCTGCAGAGCTTTTGGTATTCCCTAATTCCCAGTTTAGAAGTGCAAAATAATAACAAAAACTAGTATGATAGTAGGATTCCTGATGGGATTGGAACTGTTGTGTTGGGTTTTTTTAAATTAAAAAAAAAAGCACCACTTCTGATTAATATTTCACAATGTTATCTTCTCTGGAATAGCTGAAACAATGATGTGTTATGTAGATGCGTTCTTACATGTTAATTATAAAACCTACAGGTCTTTGTTTTGCTGCCTGTGCTGCTGAGCCTGTCTCTGCGCAATCTGTTTTTATCAAGTGTCCTGTGCCCCATGCTGTCATCTACTGCTGCTTGTCACTTCCTTGTGCCTGACCCTCTGTCAGTCGCTTTTTATTCCTGATACAACCCTTTCTCTTAGTCCCCTCTTTTTAACCTGCCAGCATCAGCCTCTCCCAGCTCCTCTGTTCACCAAAATTTTTTGTGGTGTTTGTCAAAGTTGAATTGTAAGCTCCTTGGGGCAGGCCTGTGTCATCTCTTCTGTGTTTGTAAGGTGATGTGCACTCTTGCAGTACTATCTAGAAATAAATGTGGTAATAAGTTAATCATTAGCTTTCCTTTGAGGCTGAACATAATAAAGGTATTGCTCCCTCCCTAACGAGACTATGTAAGCATGAATGCTTTACACGGTGTCATCTGCCAAAGTGCTTGGCTGCATGTTGAATGTTTGTCTTTTTTACTTCTCTAGGTTAGGAGCTAACAGCCAGATGTCAATTAATCACTGTTAGAGGGGAAAAAACCCAAATAAACAAAAAAGCCCCCAAAACCCCAGAGACAGCAGGTTGAGAGAGAGATGGAGCTCACTTATACAGGCTAAACTGGTATTAAATAGGTCCTTGAATGGGAATGCTACAGAAGAGGTACAGAGTGTCAATATGAAAGCCGCACATTTTGGTTATCCATGCTTGAGCTTGGTGATGCTAAATGTATGGCATTTTATTTTTCCAATCAAATAAAGACAATCCTTGCTCTGATTC
>JAHREE010000201.1:176837-224686 GCA_033628505.1 Tringa tobata
TTGCTATGGCCTCCTCGGCCCCTTGTCCTCGCCGCCGGCTCCGCACTGGGAGAGGGTGGGGGGTTCTTCCCGGTGACCCGAGGGGACACTGATGTCGCCGAGGGCTTCGCCGGTGCCGGGAGCCGGGCTCGCACCCCGGCTGGGAGCCGCCGGGTCAAGGCACAGCGGTTTCTGTGGGAGGCAGTGACATCTTGTACCCCCCTTTCTCCTTGGAACCGGGCTAAGTGGCCAACCTGGTTTTGACCCCCCTCCTCTCTCCTCTAGCTGTGTGATTTCTGGAGGCTCCAACGAGAGCGGCTGTGGCAGAAATAAAATAGCTCCCAAATAATTTGGTTTTGATGTGGAAACCTGGCCTTAAGAGTTCTTTGCTGTCCCTGAGGCTGCTGCGGTGGTTGTGCCCCGTGATGGGGAAGAAGGGGTGGAAATGGGGCTGGGCGCTCTGTCGTGAGTGTGTGTAACTATTAGTCACATCGCTTTTCTTTTAGCTGCTTTATCCTTGCAAACGTGGTGTGCTCCTTTGGACCGGTGCACTTTGGCTGGGTGTCTTCGACCTCTGCATACTGCTGCACATATTTTTTTTCCTGAATTCTTAACGTTAACTTAAGTGCATTCTTAAGTTAAGAGCGTTCTATCCTTTTAAACTTCTTTTGACTGATGGATGAGGTCCTTTTTTTTTTTATTTTCCTTCTCCTCATAGAAGAACAGCTGTGATCTCAGTGATAAAGTGGGTTTTCAGGTCTTCTGTTAGACACGTTTACCTACATGACGGTGTCCTCTTTATAGCAATTGCTTTGCCAGATCATAGACCATTAGTGTGGATTTAAATATTAAAACTGTGTTGAGGGTTGTACTGATCCTTGTAGTTGTCTTAAACTGACTAACTTTTTTTTCTTTCTTTCTTTTTTTTTTTTCCCACCAATCCTTAAACCCTTGCTATTTTTGTCCAACAATAGGGGTATAGAATTTAAGAGCAGCAGCCGAGCTGGTCTTTGTAACATAGAGCCACTGTTACCTTCTGCAGTGTTAAACTGGATAGCAGACAGAAACCTGGGCTAAGTGCTTAGTTTCAGGTGCATGGAAAGATGATTAACTTCTTCTGTAACATCTGTTTTGTTGATATTTTCCTCTGAATTTAGTTGGTTAATGTATTTTTCCTTTTATAGCACCTGTCTGGTTTATTTCTGTTCACATTCATGTATCTTTTTCATGCTTCTGTTTACAATCTCTTGCCCAGTACTGCAGTAAAGCTCACTGGCCAGTGAGCTATGCTACCTACAGGGCATCTCGGAAAGACAGGAACATACGTACTTTGAATCTTCAGATTTCTGAGAGTATGAAAAGTTCATTTTGATGAGCATCCCTTCCCAAAGTCATTTTACTTGATATTATCCTTTACCTCACCAAATCGACATATCTACCTGTCTTCTACGCCGCCTGTTTCAGAAACAAAATGTGAAGTGTAAATGTTAAGACTAAAGGTTAAAAGGCCAGAATTACTAAATTTGTTTCTTTTTACAGGCTTCCATTTCTAATTTTAGAAGGGTCACCAAACCTTTTAAGTCTTGTCATTAGCTATATTGTCCTGTTTCTTTTCTTCCCCTTTTTTTGTCTTTGTTAAGACATATGTGGCTCTAAGGACAGTCAAGGTTGCTTCTGTACTTTAGAAATGAGCATTTATTTTTTAATTCTTGGAATTCCCAACTACCTCTAACAGTTGCACGTTTTGAGTTGTGTCACTGTATTGGTTCTTGTATAAATCTTCCTTGATGATATATGTGAAAGTTGCCCATTTTGCATTCTATTTGAGATGGGTTTTGAGTAAATCTCATGTTCCAGGAAGCAGTTTTTTAAGGCATATACAAACCACTTCTTTTGGTGTCACCTGGATTTTTGGAGTACTTTGCTATTATTGTTTGGTTAGTTCTAGTTGCCCCAACACTGCATACAGGTAAATTCCTGCCCAACTAGTGTAGGTGTTAAAAATTTAAGTGAGCTGTAACTGCATGTCATCTGAGCAGATTATTCTTCCATCTCAGTGACCCCTTGTCACATCCTCTCTACTAAATCAAATGGGTATTATTATGTGCTCCATAGGTATTTTAGGAGATGTTACAGAAATAGAGCAATATAACAAAACCCTCATGTCACATCTTTTATTATCAGACAATATGTATCATCTTTTCTGTACAGCTTCTTGTACTGGTGGTTATGCAGTGATAGCTTTAACATTTTCATGTGATGTCCTATCAGTCTTTCGGCCTTACCTTTCATCTCCATTTCTACCTATCCAGGTTTGGTCATATTTTTTTGGTTTCAGGGTTTATAAATGCTGGTTGAGGTCTTGCTTGCTTTCCTTATTTTGCTTTAAACTGCATCGGAAGACCTTGAGGAGAAATCAGTGTAGAGACTCACTTCCCTTTCCTGTGAAGTGATGATAATGACACTGACCTTCTCTGCAGCTGTACTTCCCTTTGCTGTCATTTGAGGCAGATTTTTATCTAGGAGGGATCTTAAGTGTTCTTCATAATTTTTAGGCCTTTGATATGGCGGGAACCACATAATATAATTTCTCATCCGTTGATTAAGTTCTGTCGAAAAGTTAGGAGTCTTTGTTCCTGTTGCTGCTCCTGCAAAGCTTTTCCTCTGGATGGTCTTGAGCAGTCTTCCCTCTTCCTTCTTTATCACTTGACTACCTCTAAGTGTTAGTCATCCCCCACATTCTTTGTTATGCTAAAAGAATTGTAAACTATTTGACTTCTTTGTGTTTTTGTTTCTCTGTTCATGAACATTGAACTCTAAGATAATACTCAGATCTAGTGTCTTCCGGTTTCCTAAATGGCATTTCTTAGCTTACATCAATCTTTTTGTGCCAGGTTTTCTAAAGAAAAGTATTTGAACTCCATTCCAAAGCCATTGTTTCTCCCCTGTTTCTTGGTCTTTCACCTTACCACCCTGTCCTTCATTTCATTCTTACTGCAGTTTTATCCAGTTAACTGACCTCATGTCATGCTTGATGGCATGGTCTACCTGTGGAAATCCATTTTCTTTTTTTTTTTGTTCTCCCATATGTAAGGCATGCCATGCTGAATTGGATGAAATGTCCTTTTCCGTTTTGCCTTCTAGCAGATATTTGTGGGAAAGAATATATAAATAGTGAGTAGAATGATTGTTGTTCAGTAGTATATCCTACCAGTAAGTGGCATGCAGACTTCCACGAATTGATTGAATCCCATTTTAAAATTGCTTATGCTTCTTGTGTTTGGCAAGGAATCCCATAACTTTAGTATGCATGTTATAAAGAAGTGCACTTGATTGGTCTTAAATCTGCTGCCTAATAATTTTTATTCTGTCCCGAGTTGTTCTGTTGTAAGAGGTAGCCATTGTTCCTTCTCCATTCAGTTTTTCACACCATTCATGACTCTCTAATGCTCTACCACATCTTACCCCTTTAGCTGTTTTTTCTTCCAAGTTGAAAAGCCGAGTGTAACTACTTTGTTCTCACGCAGAAGCTTTTTCCCATCTCCTTCGCTTGTTCTGTATCCTCTTTGAGATGAGGTGACCAGACCTACATGCAATATTCAAGATGTTGGTGTGTGAGAGATTATAGTGGCCTAAGTGTCTTTTTGTGTGTGTGTATGGCATTCCAGTCTCTGATGATGTGTTTACTTTTGAACTGCTGCTGACCTGATGTTTCCAGATGCTTTTCCATAAGGGCAACAAGATATTTGCTGGCGATAGCTAATTTGGGGCTCATTAACCCTATGTGTTTGGGGAAAGTGAGTGCTTATAGTGCATTATTCTGCTTTTGTTGACACTGAACTTCATTTGCAGTTCTCAGTAGCTCTTCCTGCAGTACTTTGCAGCCAGCATAAAGCATTGCTCTCATAAGTAATCTTGCATAATCTGTTAACTTTCACCCCTCTTACAATTTGTTCTTGTGGTATCTTGCTGGTGTATCCTCTAGTGTAGAAAAAAATTTCAAGTTTCACCAGTATTGTGTTTTTCAAAATCAGTTTATTAATAAAGAGGACTTTTTCCTGATCCCATTATATCCTAATTTCTTTGAGATTATTTCACAAAGAACGGAGAATTCTTCCACCCGTGGCAGCTGTACCCATTTCATGTCTGTATCTTGCTTCGGTTCCTTGTTTCAACATCATCCTTACTGAAAGCAGAGGTCAAATACAAATCCAGTTTTGGAGACAGATATAATATTTTTTAAAGGCCTTAACATGCATGCATTTTTATCAGCTTTAAATTTATTTTTTATTCTTGTCTTTTTCAAAAAATCTCAGTGTGACTTCTGGCAGTTTTTGCTCTGTAGTTCAGCCAGTCAATTCTAAGAGGCATTCAGGAAACCACAGTGTGGAAAAAAAAATAGAAGTGACTCATGTATAGAAATGGCAACACCTTCCTTTGCAGTCAGATCTGAGAGAGCCTTCTGTATAGTTCTCTAGTGTTGTTTCTACTGGATAGGACGTATAAGCAAATCGTGCAGTGGCTTGTGACTATCATGGTTACCTGCAAAATTGTTGATGCACATAGCAACAATCTACAACAACCGGATGAGAAATAAGATGTGACTGTTGAAAAGGATGTAGTGAGAAGGAACACACAACTGTTTTGATGCTGTATTAATTTGTAGCCTGGTCAGGTATTACTAGGAAGGTTCTATGAGAATTATACAGTTTTAGTAAAGGATTGTAATTATGCTATATCATATATCGATTCTCTTTGAGGCTATTATATAAATAGTCTTGGGATGCTAGCACCAGGGTGGGTGCTGGAATACTGGGGGGAGAGGAGAGCTGTGCAGCCAGTGCTGTGAGGGATGTGTCACGTAAATTTTGCAGCTGCAGGGATATTTGTTAACTTTCTGTTTCTGTATTCCCTTTCAGCCGCGTTATCCTGCCTGTGTCTGTGGAGGAGGTAAGTCCTTTGCTTCTTGCTTCCTTTCTTTAGGACTGTAAATAAACTTGTGATCAAAGCAGTTTGTATGAACAAAAACTAGAAAATGTAAGAGAAGGATGTAGCTGTCTTGAGGACCCCTGTGAGCAATTACTCATTCGCTGTCATTTTGACCAAATAATTTATTTTTTTTAAGTCTGAGGGTACTGATTATCTCTCCTATACACTACTTTCAGATGTGCTGATTACAAATCTTGACTTGTCAGACTGTTCTAAAGTGCTGTTTCCTTTTGCTTAATACTATTGTTCTTTTTAATATTTTTTTTAACATGAAGAGGAAGCTTTAGTACAATTTTAAATTACCCTTTAAACTTTGTTTTGCCGGAACTCTTCTGTTTTAAACTCTTAGACGAAGACCAGCAGTTTATTCTGATTTGTGAGGTTGGTATAGAAAAAGAAAGATGTGTGTATCTTTCCTAGGACTCTTTAAGACCTATCTTCTTTAGCTCTTACAGAAAGAAACCTTTCTTTTTGTTTAGGTGAAGCTCTAATTGAGACAAGAAATGTAGTTTATAATGGACATGGTGATTTTGATCACCTAACTGGCCATGGAATAGCTGTGCCATGGAATGTCTGTGGCTTATTCTTTGCAGTTTTCTCTGAGAGTTGCATCTTGCCTTTCCTTCCTCGCTTCTGCATTGAACACCACTCTTGCAGAGAATCTGACCATATAACTGCTTTCAATTTTTTCATGTTCATACTAGCAAGGTAGATGAGAAATTGAAATGACTGAGCCGATAGCACTTCTGTAGTAGGTTCTTTCTTCTGGATGTATTTTTTTCTTTCTTGTGATCCTAGACTATAATCCTGAGGTTTGGAAGCTCTGATCAAGGGCTTGTTCTAACTCTTAGAGAGAACTGTGACAACAGCACAGATTCATGCAATTTTAACAGAAGTCCGACTAACGTATTAGAGTAGGTATGTTTGGATCTTTCATTGTGCCTGAGCGCTACTTGTGAGGGGAAGTCCTTGACAAAGAGCGAACTAACATGATAAGCTTTATCAAGTAAGCAAAGGATGCATACTTGCAAGTTAGAGAAAGCTGGGGGTAAACAGTAAGGTACTCCAGAGCTTAATAAACAGAAGACCTTAGCCTGAACAACAGGAGCCCTGCCTAATATGTCTCCTAAGTCTCAAGTCGTGTAAAGAGAAAGTCAAAGCATCACTCTACAGATTGTTTCTTTGAGGGGGTTAGACTGGATGGAACCCAGCACAGGGTTTTTCTGAGTTCTCTGATACTGGGATTAACCTTCATCCAGTTAAAGCGAGCCCCTCGCTGTACTCTTTTCCCTCCCTGACTGCCTGTTTGGTGCCAGGCGTGTTTGAGCCTTGTGTGTAGGCTGCCTGTGTGGAAAACTGAGGTTTCGGGCAATATGTAAATCTGTCAGTCTCTAGCTACCTCCTTATCTGGGGATACCCTGGGGTCATCTGTTTCAGAAGGTGTATTCCTCTCCTCTGGATCGAAGGAGTTCCAGAGAGATGAGTAACCTACTGAAAAGTCTATAAAGTGAAGAGCAAATAAACATCATTAGAAGAGAAGGAATGAAAATGCTAGAGAAAACACCTTAATGTGCTTGCATTATGGATAGACAGCCAACCTGAACAAACTAATTTCTCCCCAAACTTGCTTATTGTCACCATGTCCCCTGAGTGATGCTCCTTTTCAAAGTCTGGTGGTTCTCCTGTGATTTTTCAGGATTCTTAGGAAATGTGAGATTTCAGGAACAAGTTCCCTAAGCAGAAAGAGTTCTAAAGTTTGCTTAGCTTTGCATATGTACTTATGTGATATGGTAGTTTTAAAGGTATGCTTAAGAAGAAAGGTTATTTCCGATATTGACTCAAAGGATGACTACTGCTTGGGGTTTATGTATTGCTTCATCCCCCTTCCTGTGTGGAAAGATGCTGACACATCTGTGCATCACTGGGTTGCTGCACTGCTGTCTGTACTACAGAACAGCTGTTAACTGCATTGCTTTCAAGGATTTCCTTGTGCACAAAGCTCTTAAATAGGGCTCTGGAGACTTCTTGTGGCTCTTGACCATGTAGCTGCTCATTAAGTGTCTCTAGCTAGCAAGAGGACTTCTGATTTCACTTAGGGGCAATTTTTGCTCGAACGACTTGCACCCTCTGCATGCAAATTGTTGCCAAAAGTCTAATGCCAATGCATAAGATAGGGAGTGAAATTAAGTATGACTGACGCATTGTAATAGGGCTGAGGGAGGCTTCTGTGTCATTCTGTGATGCTGGGGATTCTGTGTTCAGTCCCCTCGCCCCTAGCAAATGGAGCTTAGCTAATAGTAAAAACCAGTCGTCAGGAAAGACATTGGGAAGATATGACTTAATGAATAAAGAGATCAATGCTGAATAGTTAGCCAAGTAACTGCTAAGATGAGAACAACACGGTGGAAGAGAAGCCCCAGTGATGACTAAAACTTGAAGGCTGGGCTGTAGGAGTTAGACTGTAGCAGACTGTCTTCTACGGGGAAACTCTGCCAAAATGTGGTCCTGCTCAAGTGCAGGCTGCACTGCCACACTCCTGTGTTGTTTTATACATTGTCGCACTGCAGGCAGCAAAAAGAAAAAAAAAAACACCCGAAAACACAACACCTTATTGTGTCTTAGGTGCTAACCTTTACTCTTGTGCTCTGACCAACATCACATTGCACGGTGCCAACTTTGAGAGCGTGGACTTGAGCGGCTGTGTGGGTGTCTTGCCAGCTGCCACTTTGCAAGGCTGGTATGGATTAGAGCTGTGTGTACACATTCTGTGCTGCCTCTTTGTTCCTCTCACATGGGAAGGAGCTTGCCAAACACAAAGGACTCTTATTTATTAACTGTGTTCAAAGCTGCTTTCAGGAAAAAAAACCTGTTATTGGAGATGGCTACATTGAGATCAGGCCTTCTGAAAGAAATTTGGTGTAATGAAGACATGCTGTCAGCTGTGTAAGAGGTGTTGTGACACAGATCAAGAGGGATAACTTGCTGCAGAAGAGAAGGTTTTTGGGAGCTCTCAGGTCTGCAAGGATAGGTCTATCTGACACTTTGGACCTCATGGAGCCAGAATCTGTTTTTCTGTTAACTTTTGCAGGCAGATGCTGTGGGATTTGTTCATTGGGATGATTTTATTTGGGCCTTTTTCCTCTTTTATCAATGTGATTAAAGGATCACAAATAACAGGGAAGATTAAATGGTGAAGATGCCAAACCAAAGGCTTTATCCTCTTAGTGTCTGAGCTTTGACCCACGTATTTAAAAGGGAGAAGGAATGAATGAGAGACTGTTACTAAGAGGAATTAGTTTGTGCCCCTGGAGACCTGTCCTGAGACTTGCTGCAAAGCAAAGCCATTCACTCCTCCCCTCTAATGCTGTAGTTGCCAAACTCATGATAAGTTCTCATCTCTCTGAGTGTACATGTGGCTCTTAGTCTCCTAAATCAACTTGGTTCTAAGATTTCACAACTGTCATGTTTTGCTCTTCTGGAGGGAGGTGAGTATTCTGTTTTGCATGGGTCGTCTGTAGGGAGTCAGAGGGAAAGCAATGTAGTGTATGAAATGTCAGGTGGCAGAGTTGTGTTGCAGCCCAAAATCCAGACTGAAACCCAATCTGCTGGTGATGGTGCAAGAACTGTCCTGCCAAGCGAGGGGTCCTTCTATAACCTGGACCAGTACCTTCTGGAGAGAACCAGCAGAGCTGTTGCTCTTAGCTCGAAAGTGGTCTGTGGATTGCTTTTTTTATGGATTACTTTTTGCTGCATGGCTGTTTGTTTTGTTTTGAGGGATAGTCTGACAGGTAGTCAGGCTTACTTAGTATGCCCGTGTGTTGAATCTGAGACTGTATAGGGCACTTGTTTAAATGGTATGCTTTTTGCCCTGCTCCAGATTAACTGAGACCAGAACATCTAGCCTTATTACTTTGGCTTAACATCTACTACTCTTCCAATAGGAATAAATATTTTCTTGGTCTTTGTTAACACCAGATGGTACAAAACACCATAGAGCTTGGGTACTGTTTTATTTTGGATGCTCTGACACCACAATTTAACCACTGTGGAAATCTCCCTGCATTGCTAAAGATGTACCAGCCCAGTGAAGTATTTCTGGGTTGTCAGCTTGGAGCAGTATTCCGCTTTTCCAGCCTGGGTTTCAGTGTAGGGAGTGGTAAGTGCTATTCCTGATTCTGATGCACAGCCTCATGCTGGGGAAAAGGAAGAAGGCCTAAACAGTGTTCCGTTGCTTTGTAGTTGTGTTTTGGAGGTTTGGGGTTTTTGGCGTGTTATTTTTTTAATCACTGCACTTCTGATACCTAACGCTTTGTGGATTAACCTTTCAGACTGCCTCTCTGTACTGCCTTTTGGCAACAGTTGCTGTTTTTCTTACTTTCAGTTCTGAAGACTTAACTCTGTTAAGTTTGAATGCTTCCTTTTGACTTGGTGCTTTAGCTTCTTCATCCTCAAACCTTGTCTGCTCATCTAACTTCGCCTCAAAGAGGCCTGTGTGAATTTTCTTCATTTGATCATATTTCTTTTGAGCTCTGCCTCCCCTTTTTTAGCTACCAGAGGCAAGAGTGTATTAATCTTTACATCTTCTGCAGAGAATAATGTTCTGTTTTGCTCATATTTTCCTCTGCTCTTCCCTGTGAAACATTTGGGCATGCTTCTTATGAAAGAGATTATATAGTATGAAGTAGTTTGACTGATTCTTGGGAAATAATGCTGCCATTTTGTCAAAAAAACCCTCATGTGAAGTTCTTTACGATTCTTCTGGATAAAGTACTGTATGCTTATTAGTTTAGGAGTGGCAATGCATTGTTCTCCATTTGACCTGAACAACTGGGACGCCTGTGTGCCAAAAAGATTGCAAACCAATAGATTTTACTACTATATGCCTGTGGTCTCCTGCATTTTCTTTAAATGTGGTCCTGACATTCCTTTAATCTGTTTTACTTTCTTCTGAATATGTGTCGGTTTAGAGCTTGAGATTTAAGGGTTAAAGGTAACTATCCTATTGGCAGTGCTTTCCTCTTAACTACCACTCAAGCTTTCTGTATCAAAATGAAAGTATATGAGCTGCTTATCTGGAACACAAGTGGATGTCCTTTTCTCTGCCTTCTTCCCAGATAATAAATTTATCCTTGGCTGCTTCTGGTAAAGTTATTATAAATTCTGCTAAATTATAACTCTCACAATAATTTGTCTCTAACTTCTTTAGTATCAAGTGGGACAGCTGTATTCTGTGGCAGAAGCCAGTAAAAATGAAACTGGTGGAGGTGAAGGAGTGGAGGTCCTGGTGAACGAACCCTATGAAAGAGATGGAGAGCGTGGGCAGTACACACACAAGATCTACCACTTACAGAGGTACGTGAAACATTTTATTCCCAGGGTCGGGGAAGGTTCCTTGGGCAAGAGGAACCAGAGGAAGGTGCAATAGAGTTGCAGCGAGTGTGTAAGTCACAGATTATGTAAAGGCTGAAAGGCATGGAGGTAAGACGGGACTATAACAATAGCTGGCACATGGCACAGCTGGAAGTGAGCATTACTTGGTTCACCTATATGCCCCTGCAAGTGTGGCTGTTGTCCCAGAATATCTGGTTCTGAGCTCTTCAAATCAAATATGATTCTGTTACCCACTATTTGAATACTTGAATTTGGCTAAAGAGCCAAGCACCTCTTAGATTCCACCCTGCTTTCAGCCTCCTTTTTTTTTTTTCTCCTCCTTTTCTCTTTCTTTTTGTTTTGTTAAGAAGGTTTATATTAGCCTGTTCAATTCGGCAGTCTCTGGAAATCATTGTAGTGGGGGTGGGGAGAACCCCACCAATTCCACCAGTGTGCACATTTGCAAGACTCTAGTGTCTGCATTTCAGGTGGCACTCTGCCTGTCTCAGAGTGTCTGGACCATGGCTCTCTTTACATGTAGTTCTCACAAATGCCTTCCTTCCTATTTCCAAATTCTGCAGCAAAGTGCCAACATTTGTGAGAATGTTGGCCCCTGAAGGAGCTCTGAATATACACGAAAAAGCATGGAATGCCTATCCCTACTGCAGAACTGGTGAGTGCATGGGGAAGAGCTGTGGATTGATGGCTTTTTGGTTTCTTGGGGATGGGGAGAAGGGTACGAGGTGATAATGAAGGAGGCAACCAGTAGGGAAGCTATTTCAGCTCTTTAGATTTCTGTCCTCTAAGCCCTTTCTGTGGTCAGGAAAAGCAAAATATAGTGTTACGGAGTTAAAAGAAGTGCCCTTGTCTGATGTGCTGCTAATGAGTGACAGTGGAAGAGAACAGACCAAGAAATGGATGTTAGTCCTACTAAAGGAACAGATGTCTAACACCAGGGAAATGAACGTATGAGGGATGACTTTATGTACTCAAGCGCAGCATAGCACGGTGGGGAAAAAAAATGGAAGATGCAAGAGGGGAACAGGGAAAATCTTGGTGGCCTCTTGCATAGTGCAGTTTGATGGGGGCAAGTGTTACACGACTGACATTTGCTCAACTGCAGGATCCGAGATTAGTGAAGGCTGAACAGGTAATGCTACAGTCCCTTCTGGGTTATAGGCTTGACACTGATATCTGTATCCAACAAGCATAAAGTGAATCTATCTGTAAAGTCTGGGGTGAAGCTCTGGAAGCTGTACAAAGTGGTGAAATTATGTCAAACTCATGTTCTACAGGAGTGTTTCATATCGTATTTACTCTGAATACTCATATCGTATTTACTGAAGTTATCAGCCACAATGTTTAACCACTACTGTTTTTTGGGTCTTTGTTGCTGTAGGAACTGCAAATTTGACTCTGCCTCCAAACTTACGTAGTATTTTTGGCTGTGTATTATGCTGTTTGTATCTTTGAAGGATACATTTTCTGCTATTTGATAGTGGTACAGTTGCTATGGAAACTGTAAACTTAAAAATTCCAACTGTTCGTGAAACTCAATACAGGAAAACTTATTTTTCAACAATTTACTTAAGAGAATTTTAAAGGAAGTGTTTTAAAGAAGGAAAAAGATCTGCAGCGGGGGAGGATAACGTTACTTCAGTATGTGAAATTACATGCAACAGTCTAGTGGAATGGATATTTCAAATACAAAATTCAGATATTGTCCCATCATCAACTGCAGAATAAGTTTTTAATATGTCACATCATTCAAGATGCTGAAACAAAGTTATTTACAACCTTTCTCATTTACATGTGGTTTTCTTGCTGCAGATTAATAAAATTAGCTACTAAAAGTCTAGTTTATTTCCATGTTAAGTATGCTGAACTGATTTAAACACAAACAGTTCTTTCATTAATTGTTTAAATTGTGGAAACAGAACTAAGTTGACTCCAGTAGGTTTTGTTAGATATAATGCCTAGCTATATCCTCTTCCTCTTTTTTTTTTTTTTCCTCTACCAATTTCTGAAACAAAGGTGTGGAGTTAGTTTGTTTTGTCACTCTTAGCTGTTCATCCTTCAATTACACACTGCTAAAGTTCTACTTAAGTGGGGAAAAATGTGATACTAAAATCAAATACGAGACTTTGCAACACAGAAATAAATTTCAGGTTTTGGTATGCTAGAAATGATAACATAACAAAAAAAAATCCTCAACTGTAATAAACACCAATATAATATGAGATAGAAAGTGCTTTGTTGTGGGGGTTGGAGCAGAAGGCAGTTTTTATGCGGAGGCTGACAAATCTGTTTAAGGAATCTGCCAGCCTGACGCTGAGTCAAGAAAAGCCCAGAAAAGTTGCTGAAACCTTCACTTGCTGGTACTGGGCAGGAGGGAAGAACCCGTGGATGTGCTGCAGGCTGCCTTGTGCCTTATCCTTTTACTTTGGGACACACTCAGTTATTTTGGTTGTACAGGAAAAGACTTGGATGGTCTCATGTGAAGCTTTGTGCAACACAAAATGCCATGCTGGCTTTCAGTCACAGAATCACAGAATGATACAGGGTTGGAAGGGACCTCTGGAGATCATCTAGTCATCTCACTAGAGCTTGAAACTGGAGAGCCATGGACATAGTAAGAACTAAACCTGGTTTGACTGTGCAGGACTTGGTGGTACTTCTGCCTGTGCCCTCCTGTACCAAGGTGATACAAGCGTGCTGCTCTCTGGACCACTGCTTACTTGCGTATCAGCTATCACATACAGCCTTTTAAGTTTGAATAAAGCAGTACTTTTAGTTAATTGTGCATCATGGGTTTTTTTTAATTCTACAAGATTATCCTTCTTACATTTCCCTATATCTCCTCTGAGAAGCTCAATTATTACTTTAATATGCATATTATATACCATTATCAAAGAAGCACTGCAGGTTGAGGGAATTTTAATGCCTAGCTTATAACTTCCTGCAATTCTGCACACTTGTTCATGCTGTAATATGTTGTTTTTATGGACTTTGAATGGAAGCCTTGCTTTGCTCCTTTGAGAGTATGACCTGTAAATGAGATTGTTGTTGTATGCGTTTACAACTTCTATAGTGAAAATGAAGTGAGGATTGCCTAATAGTTACAACATGGGCTGGTGCCAAGGAGACCAGTGTTCTTGGTTCTTTTCTGCAGTCTGACTTAAATATTAATGTTTCTTAAGTGTTTTTAGAAAAGCAATTTGATGTGTGTTCCACTCTTCTGGGTGTCAGCATGAGATGCCTGAGGTCAAATATCAAGAAATCGAGAAGTTATAACTGCAGCTGAAATGTGTAGGAGTTGCTGCTGTAACACCTCGAGTGCAGGCCGTAATTTGTAGCAAGCTGAGCATCTAAGTTTTAATGGACATTTCTAAAGAGATTAATTTGTTTGCTTTACAAATGAGGAGTCTTCCCCACAGAGAAGAAATCAAGAAGGTGAAGAAACCTGTTTTAAGGCAGCTGCATAGTCATGGTGTATACTCATGGAAAAGCAGTTTGTCACGGGGAGGTGGGAAGGCTCTGGTTTATAATTACTGCTGGTTTATTCAGCATTTTGTGTGGACTAGCAGAAAAAAACTCCATGCAGAAATAATAAAATGTTCTTTGAGATGAAAGTCAGCCTTTTAAAAATTAGCCTCAGCTCTGCTTGCTTGTTCTCTCCCTCCTCCACCCCAACATGTCAGTCTAAATAATTAGCCTTCTGTAAATTGCTGTAAAAAGCAATTTTCAGATTGTTAGGGGTTTAGAGCAGCCCAAGGCCCAGCAGTAGGCAATTAAGGTAGCTGGATATGCATGTCAGATGATAAGGGATGGCACTGTCTACAGGGTGTTGGGTTGGAAACTCACAAATTGTAATAGTACCTTTAAAACAAAACTGCTTCTTAGTAAAGGCCTTATGTTAAACTTCAGAACAAACCAGCAAAGTTCAATTCAAGCTTCAGACGTCCTTATTCTTAGAGTAGAATTGTTAAGGTGCTCTGATGGCTCAGGTAGAACAGATGCTGACTGTTACAGGATCTTTAATTGCTTTTCTGTGTTGAATAATTGAGCCTTACTATCCAGGGAGTTTAGTTACCACGAGCAGTAGAGATGCAGAGGGTCTGGTTACTGCATGCAGGAGCGATGAGGTCTGCAGTGGCCTGAAATCCAGCTTGTGTTTGCTTCAGAACTGCGGAGAGGTTTCTTATCTGCAAGCTGAGAAAGGATTGGTAAAATGCCGTCAGCTGAACATGCTCATTCCATCTTCTCATCCAGCTGGCCGGAGTCCAGAGAGCAGAAGTGGCAGTTCATAATTAATTGCTGCTCCTCTGGGTTTCTCCAAGTCTGAGAATTTCCAGAAGAGAAGGGGGTGAAGTTAGCTGGCTTTTGTTGACTTCTAGGGTTTTTTCCTCAGTAGTATCAGCAGCCCCCTGGGAAGCTGAAGTTGTCCCTGTTTTGCTGATAGTGGGAGGAGGGCGATGATTGCTGTACATTCTTTTTTCACTAAAGTACTGTATCTCTTTCTTTTCATGTGTTGATTTCTTGGACCAGTTATTACAGTAAGTATTATTTTTACTGATGATCTATGGAAGCGTGTGTGATGTCTGAAATGAAGCGTTCTGGGTATAAGAAGCTCTTTAGCCTGAGCTAAAGGCACTTAAGCTTTTGTCACTGTAAGATCGTGTAGATTAAACCCCTTACCAACTGTGGCATATCCACAAACGCTTTGGAGCTAGGGGCAGAGATTCTTTACTGCAACAACGCTCAGCTTTACAAATGGGAATGTATCATTGCCTAGATAAACTGATTAAAATAAAGTTAGCTCATCCCATTAAGTCCCTTTGAGTAATCTGTCTTCTGAATTTGATATTTCCTTTTTACATGGTCAGTGTTTCACTGGCATGTGCTTTTGTTTCTACTCCCTTGAGAGAGGATAGGGTTACCTTTGGAAGTCCTTTTCTACTCACAGTAATGATGAGAAATGGAAAGTCTTTTGCTTACTTGGCAGAACTGTGCTTCTTGTCCCTTCCCTTTCCAGTGTCCAGAGCCCTCAACACATCAGTTGAATATTGGTTTTCGTTTGAAGAGTTGCATACAAATATGTACTCTGTGCTAGATCAATAAGCTCTTTGAAAAGACAATTTCTGCCTAGTTAACTTATGTTACCCCCTTTAAACTCTAGAGAGTGGCAGATACTGTCCTTAAAAATAAAAGCTATTTATAAACTCCAAATGTCTCTCTAAAACAATGGAAATTAGGGTTTTTTTTTCAGTGAACAACTTGTGGTTTATTTGATCTTGCGTATTTAATGATCAAACAATTTTGCTAAAAGCCATGATGTGTTTACAGATAATTCTGAAGTCAAATTCTAAGTCAAACCCCAATCATTTCTAATTCTTTGAGTTGACTTTCCTAATGCTTATCTAGCTAATAAGAAGACAAGTTATATATCCAAAGAATAACAAGAAGCTTTATTTTGATGACAGAATGAGTATATGAAGGATGACTTCCTGATCAAAATTGAAACCTGGCATAAATCAGATCTTGGAACACAAGAGAATGTAAGTACTTGTGTCGTGTATTTTATTCATCTCTTTAATGTCACAATGCTGCTTTGCATGCTGGATTAGAGGATTGCTGTGTGGAACTGTCTGTTTGCTGTGTTCCTGGGTTTGAAATGTTTATCGCACTGGCACGGTAGAGACTCCCTCCTGTTGGCTTCTCGTATATGCTGAATAAAACTGTCCCCTAAACGGTTATTCTATGTGAGCACCTTTGTTTCTTTAGAAGATCTCATATTGTGAGTTTACCACGGCGTCCTCTCTGTTCGTGGAAGGGGAACACTGGGTGCCTGTGTCTTCATCTGCTTTTTTTCATGATCTTGGAATGAGAGTGTTCTGTAGTTGAATCGGTTACATTAGTCTTGTACTTTGACTGCAGGTTCATAAACTGGAGCCAGATGTATGGAAGAATGTAGAAGCTATTTATATAGACATTGCTGATCGGAGTCAAGTACTTCCCAAGGTATGGTAGATGGATAAGAGCTCCCTAGTGTGGGATGCCAGTGCTAAAAGAGGGATAATGTACAAAGTGTGTTCCCAGGGATGGTCGTAGGTAACAGAACAAATGAGAAGATGGGAAGAGGAAGAAAGGCATTCCTTAAAAGTGTTTAAGCAAGCTAGAGAAGGGCTTTTTTAGAAACTATGTCAATACTGTGTGCAAAATGCCTTGCGTAGCCTTAAAGTGCATGTTAGAGTGCATATATGTAATTCTACAACACTGCAGGTGATTATAATGCTTGAACAGCAAGAAATTGCACTGCCCTTTCCATACAGGATCTTTTTTAAATTACCTCCTCTTTGACACTGACCCATGGCTTCACAAGTGTATCTTGAAATCACGTAGCTAATACTTTTTTCGAAGAGTCACTGCAGTTACTGTGAGAAACTAAGGGATGTTGCTGTATTGCACTGGAAAAAAACCCCAACTATATAAAAATGGAATGTTGTTTTGAGTTTCCCCACTTAGTATTTCTGATGCCATCCAAATATGGCTAATTTACTTGTTCTCTAACTTGGTGTTGGGTATTAAACCAGAACTAGTAATCATTTTAGCTTTTCTTTCCAATAAAGATGAATTGGTACAACACAAGTGGCATCTGATTCTGGTAGATTAGGCTGCTACTAAGCTGTATCTGGAAATACAAACTACTCTGAATTGAATGCTGTCAGAGAGCAAGGAGAATTCACTTGGAGCAGAAGACTCATGAAGAAGATGCTACCAATTGATCACTCTTGGCACTAAACTGATGATAATTTGAGTTTGTTTTCATTTTAATTGAACTGGGGATGTAAGTAGAGTACACACCCTAGTCTAAATCCAGGATGCAGGAGGGGAATGCTGCAAATTATTTCCTGTGCAATAGGGGGCATAATTAATGCCTCTTTCTTTTTGGTGGTACTGTGGGTTTGACTGTACTTGTCTTTGAGTGTGGAATATGTGGGCATCATACTGAGACAGTGCTGGGAAAAAACACTGGATACCACAGCACCAGAGAGCATAGCTATTTTCTACAGCAGTAGTGTTTACCTTCCAAAGAATGAGTGGTTACGGAAACATATCCTCAGGGTTTACAGATCTTCTGATAGTCTTACCCCAAAGGAGTCCTTACAAAGGTCATATCAGTTTGTTACCACTTCTTCACATAGGTCTAGGACACAGCACAGGGGGGAGAAATATGTTTCCTTGAAGAGTGCCTGACCTAATGTTGAAGTCTGAAAACGGTAGCTCTTATGAAGGCAGTTAGAGGTTAGTCTTTGCCCACCAGAAAACTAAATCCTTTATGACAGACAGCATCTGGGTAACAGTAGGATAATTTGTGTTTAATCTCGTATGTCTATCCAATAGGATTACAAGGCAGAAGAAGATCCAGCAAAATTTAAATCCACCAAGACTGGACGTGGACCTCTGGGTCCCAACTGGAAGGTATGTATTGCACGAGTTCAGGAACTCTAACAGTTTGTGTGACTGAAGTCTAGATAATGGGGCTTGAAGCCAAAGATACAGATTTAAAACGCTGGATTCACTTCTGTAGAAGGAAGTGCAGAACTCAGCTGGTCATCTGTTCTGAAGTTAAAGGAAAGGGAAGGAAAGAGTTTGGTGCAAATAGATAGAATGAATTCCAAGAAATGGCCAGTGCTGTCTGGTGTTCAGCCCAAGGGTTCGCCCAAGAGAATTCAGGGATGAAATAACTGAGTTATAAGCAGCAGCGTTTAACCTTTCACTTAAATCCTTGGAATCTGAAGACTCTAGAAGTGCAAATATGATACCAGTCTTTAAAAGGGACCCTGAATGGGATCTGGGGAGCTACGGGTATGCAAGTCTGATCTTTAGCGTGCAAACTTAATAGAAACTGAGACTGATATGATTCATTTGGACTAGATGATCTCTAGAGGTCCCTTCCAACTCTGACAAATTCTGTGATTCTATGATTTGGGAAGAGTGGCTATGGCTCTTGTAAAAGGAAGTAGGAAAGTCCACCTTGCAAACCTTGTGGAGTTTTCTTTAAGGCTGGATAATTACGTGGATGACTCAGATGATATAATCTATTTCTAAAAATGGTTTAGATAGGGACTGTGTCAAAAGACTTTTAAGGAAACTAAGTAGCCGTGGCATAACAGTGAAGACACTGAAAGACACAAATTTAATGGAATTAAAAGTGGAGAACAGAGGAGAATGGTCCATTCTTAAGATGGAGGGAAGGCCACCTGTGGAGGAAACTAGGGTCTGTTTTCATCATGCTCTTAAATGCCCTGGAAAAGGGGTGCAGAAAGATGTGACAGGACTTGATAAAAGATAGGCAAGGTGTAAGGATGCACGATGATTGTGAGGAATTGCAGAAAGACTTCAGAATTATGACTGAAAGAGCTGCTTTCCTGGAAACATTTGACCTGAGTCCTGATGTGAATATCTTTGTGTCTTTGCAGAAGGAGCTGGGGAAACAGACAGATTGCCCATACATGTGTGCTTACAAACTGGTAACAGTCAAGTTCAAGTGGTGGGGTCTGCAAAATAAAGTTGAGAACTTTATACAGAAGGTAAGAGATCTCTTTGATGGGGAGAGCTGTGGAAATGAGGCGTATTTCATTTCCCATCTACTTCAGCCCCTCAGCTTCTTTGAATAGCGTATCTTGCCTGGAGATACTAACTTGAAACCCAGTCATGTCACCCCGGGCAATAGTCAAGACTTCTGCCTGATATATGGCAATCAATTAAAGCTGGATTTAGTTTGCTTCTAATCTAAGGGCAGGGGTGACTGATTGTTCTGTGAATTGGCTATTGAACCTTTTTCACTTTAATGCCTGAAGGTAAATTGGCTGTTTTGCGTTTTTTTAGTTGATCGGCCTGAGAATTGCAGTCATGTGATAGTTGATTTGTGAGTGATGAGATGATGCGTGTGTACTAGGGTTATTTATGTCAAGGGCAAAACATGTTTTTCTGGGGAGATAGCTAAACTTCAGTTATCTGATCCTAATCAGCTGAGAATCTTTCTGGCAAGTCCTAGAGCTCTAGGCATGTTTTCCTCTCTTAGTCTGCTGCTTGAAAAACCTGTGTTAAAAAATAAGCAGATGGTGGGGAAACTTAACTTAAAATATGAGTAACTGGCATCCTGAAAAGAGCTTTTTATGGGCAGAGTTCATAACCCATGAACTGCAGCAGGATGCTAGACCTGGGAATGAATCAGTACAGCAATTTTCCAGGCAATGCCATATTCATAAAATGCCTGTGACTTCAGATCATGGAAACGTCTCGGTGGTTAATATCGATAAACTGTAGTGCTGCTTCTGCAAAAGCAATTCTCTGGTGATATCATCTAAAGAGGACTGTAAGGTGGAATGACCGTGCTGCTGCAGGATTTCAAATACCTGTAACAAAAGCCCTGAACAAAGCGGTGTCTTGAATCCCTTTCTCTTTATGAGTGTCTCTTCAGCTACACGTTTATGTCAAAGTAGTCAAGCTGCTTTTGATGAGAGCAAGTTATCAGATATGAAACCATAATTGATAAAACTGAAGTGTCCTTCCTTAATGAGAACTTTCCAAGAGGCATTGTATACCCCTGTCTAATGTAATGATTTTTGTCTAGCTTATCTCTTATAAAATAGAAATAAATTGCTCCTAACTTGAAGTAGCTTGTGCACATTAGTTATCTCTGATGAAAGGTTTTCAGCTGTAGAAAACAAGTTTAGCCTTTGTTTTTTTAGGTCACTGCAAAAAAAACCAAACAAACACCAGCAAGATGGGTGCATGTCAACCCTTTACACTTGCTAACCTCCAGTTTTTAGCAACTGGAGGATTATTTTAAAAAGAATTTTATTACGTTTCTCCTTTCTTCTGCACCTTCAGGCCAGCTATCATGTTCTAAGTAAACCCAACCTGGACCTTTTTATTCATTCAGAATAATACTGTCAGATCAAAGGAAATTACTAAAGTGTTCATTAATTCTTTCAGTGCACTGTGCAGGCTGCTGTCTAGGCTTGAAAAAAAAAAATGTATTTCTCCAGGGATTCAAGGCTCTAGATAATTCTGTTAAAAGAATAAAAATTAGCTAGCTCCAGTTTCTGATTGTGGCAGGTATAGAAAGGTGGGTGAGGGAGCTGATTCTTCAGTGTACACAGCTCTGCAAATTGTTTTGATCCGGTTAGATCCATATTAATTGCCCTATGAGTAAGCTCGCTTGTATGTTTTATTCCTCCTCCTTTTGCAGCAAGAAAAGCGTCTCTTCACAAACTTCCATCGGCAGCTCTTTTGCTGGCTTGATAAGTGGGTTGATCTGACTATGGAGGACATTCGTAGGATGGAGGAGGAGACCAAGAGGCAGCTGGATGAGGTCAGTGGAAAAGCAGGGCAGGTGTGGGTTGTGTGAGAAACTGTTTCTACCCAGTACGATAGAGAGAGCAAAGGCTGCTGCATTGTCGTAGCGCAGTGTGTATTGTCCACCTGCTATTTAGGTCATGCTGCTTGTGGTTTGAATGATTGGCTATGACTCCGTGGTGCTGGCATCTCCTTCTAATCATTATGGAATTCCCCTTACATTTATTGGCTCAACAACAAACAGATTGAACCACACGTAATGAGGGTATGAGTGACAATGATTCATTTTCCACTTTAATATCTTCTATTAGCTTTTACCCAAAGCTGAATGGTCATTTTTGTCCTTATTAGTTTCCAAAAATCAGTTTAGTAAAAGGATTTTTAGCTCTAAGTATTATAAGCAGGTAGTGGGGGTATGTAACAGGATTCTTACTATGAGAAACACGAATTTGGTAATAATGAGTGCATTGTTCCATGATTTGTGTCCTGCACTGCACCCTTCTCTTCCTTCATGCCTCAGGATATTTCATTATAGTTTCATGTACATTCTGCCCTTTGGATAATGGTTCCAGATCCCTGGCACACTTGCAGCTTAATCAAAAGCTGTGCCTGCATGTGCATATTCACCAAAAACTGATTTGGGGTGCTCAGATATAATCAGTATCTTATATAAAGGAGGTAGCCTAACGTGTTCTTTACCTATAAATTTTGAGATAACATCATGTGAGAATTAGTACTTCAATAGTGTTTTCTCTTTCAGATGAGAGAAAAAGATCCAGTGAAAGGAATGACGGCTGCAGATGACTAACGTGACTTCTTCCTTGTGCACTGTAGGTATCAAGAAAGTTTGGCAAAACTCTGTATTGCTCTATTTAGGAGAAAAAAAAATGCATTTGGGTAAGAAAGGATCCTGTTCATAGATTCTGGCAGGCAAATCTGTGGTACTAATTGTTTTTATAATGAACCTGTTTCGCTGACAGGTTATGTGAGTTCACTGTCTTGCCTCAGAACTATTCTAGAGAAATGTCTGAGTGAAAAGTGTAAGAAAAATGTGTCAGAACATTTTGTAGATTTTACTGCTATTCTTATTTCTGTAATGTGTGTGTTACTTTCCCGGACTCACGGAGAAACTTTTATCAGCCCCAAAAGAGTAAGTTGGACCTGTAAATACTTAGAATACATTCAGAAATTGAAAATTCCTTGCAAATATGCTTGGAATGTATTTCTCACATTGTTTGTTAACACTATTTACTAATGGGCCAGGGCCTGGAGCAACACTTGCGCGTTGCAGGAGAAGCAGCAATGACAATTTTAAAGCTTTTGACTTGTTTTCATCTTATTTGACTATGAGTATGGTAACTTGGCAGGGGAGGGGCTGCCATACTGGAGGGTATATAAGGAATTGCCTTTGGCCAAATCCCTACGGCTGTATTCTAGGCAGCATGCAGGAGGATAACGTGTAAGCAGTGCTGAGAATGTTGAACCTTACACTGTTAAACCATGCAATTGGTTTGGAGTTTGGTTTTGGTGGATTTTTCTTAGACACCGTACAAAAACACGGTAGAGTATCAGGTAAGTTAGAAGGAAAGGAGAAAGAAGAGACTCTCTGTTTACATAGAGAAGTCCAAGTTATTCGCCACAATTTTTCTAGGGCACTAGAATGGCATCCTCACTGACATTGGAAGGAATGGGGTGGGGCAGAACCAAAACCTTTTCAAGGACTGACTTTTTACCTCTGCTTGTCCTCTGTTACCTGCTGGTTGTTTGGTGGCAAGTGGGGAACACAAGGTGAGGGAGTGTGTGAAGGGGATGTCTTCTGGTAGATCTATTTTAATTTTTAAAGCAACTTAGACCTTTTTAGTTTCCTCTTCATTCTCATTTGCTCTAGGTCTTAGAGAAATGAGTTGGTGGTCTTCTCAACTGTGTTGTAGCCTCTGGACTTGTAGGTTGTTTAGAGTGCAATTTTTGTCGTTTTTAGCCTATGTTGGAAATTCTGCTCTGGATTAGTGCTGAAATGTAATGACACGGTGGTGTATTGCCATTGTCTGCACTGGTGACAGTGTGTCTCACGTTTGTTGTCTGAAGGTTCAGTCTGACACTTCTTTTGGCACACTGCTGTTCCAAAGTGGTTCTAAAACGTTTTCCTCTTGCTTCTTTATTTCAGTTTGCAAGACAGTCATCAGGAAGGCCCGGGGAATCCACACTCTCGACTGACGGACCATCTCTGGATCAAGCCTTTCTATATCCAATCGGCAGGCGATTTTAAATCTCCCATAGCTAATTCTAGATGCCCCTTAATATTGTGAGCAAATAAACCGTCTGGTACTAAGCACTCCAATGTTAGCACGTATGTGAAGGAGGTAGCTCCTTGGAGACGTGTGACTTAGAGATCGCTGTATTTACGACTCCTCCCTCCTTTTTTTTCATTGTGTTCAGACCAATTTCCATGTGGCTACGTTTGATTTCCAAGTGACATTTTTTAGCTAAAATAGTCTTGTGATGTGGTGACTTAGATTTTTTTTTTTTCTTTTTTTTCCAAGTGGGATAAACTGCCACCTTTGTTCCTGCCCAGCCTTTCACCATTCTGTGAATGTATGTTTGGAGAGGGAAATTGTCAGTATTTTAGAGTGCAAAACTATTCCACAAAATGCTATGCTCTGATCCTTGCTCCCAGGGTAAGAAATTTAACGGCATGTAATCTGAATACATAATCAGGAGTAGCCAGATATAGTTCTTGGCCTGCGATGAATTGTGATACGTGGCTTCTGCATGGCGTTACACATGAATTCATGCACACATGAATTAAAGACTGTGCAGAAGCTGCATTGGGCGTCCCCATGCCTAGGGCCTTCAGCATATAACTGTTGAGTTTCAATTTAGTGGTACATGGTCCCTTCGGCCCATGTAGCCATGTTGTCCTTCAGCATGTGTTGTCCTTCAGTGTTACAAAATCATTACGAAAAGTTGCTTGACCTATGTTGCAACTTCCTGGTTATTTACTAAGATTTCCCATAACTTACAAAGCTAAAATTATTTTGACTAATAATAATGTGATTCTCCCTGGACAAATTGGAATGTAGCAAAAGCTGGTGGTCATGGTATCTGATTCCATCCAGGTGCCTGGGTCGGTGGTTCTGCTCAGCAATAATATTCTTCCAGTTGCAAGACTGACTAAAATATCTCCTTTCATGCTATAAAGAAGCCACTTAGAAAGACCTGCAGTTGTTTTCTAGGGTATCTGTCAGTTGTTATGAATTACAAAGGATGCTGTTAAACAATGTAAAGAGCTCTGGTTATTTAATGAACTCAAATATTTACTGTAACTATCCTTATGTTGATATCAGCTTTAGACAATCAAATAAGCGGAACAGAATCAAAGAAATATTGCTTTATTAAATACATATGAGTAAAAAGCCACTTTTTTTTTTTTGCTTATGCCTAAGGCCCAATGTTGATTTCTCCTTTTTTTTTCCTAGTAGTTATCACTTCATTTTCCACTTCTGTATTTGGTGGCACTAACACGAAATACTGAATGCTAAACACAGTCGTGGGTGTATCGCCACTTCTGAGGAGTCTTCTTGGCATTCCGGTAGTATATCCGACTCCTTCAGCCCTTCACATTCCTGCAAGCAGGAGATCCTGAGCCGATCCCATGCCGTGCTGAACAAGGACGTGCTGGGATCTGAGCTGTGTTCAGTGCGAGGGAAGATGAGGCACGCTCAGGAGGGAGAGAGGATGGCGTTTGGTTTCTGGGGAGGGGGCAGTTTATCCCTTTATTTTTAGTTTTGTTATTTTGCCTTACTCATGTCTAAGTGCAATAAGCTCTGAATTGTACCAGTAACTCTGGCAGGCTCTTCTCAGTGACCTCAGACGGTTTTGCGGGGTGGGATGGGGTTTGAGGGATTTTTTAGCAATCTCACCAGGCAGAAGTAAAACAAATTCATTGTAAAAGAGGTGAAGAAACTAAATTTTAATCTGTGAGGCTATTTGGGACCAGGATGTTTTGTGGTATCTTCTGTAGCTGTTCAAGAAGTATTATAGGAGTGTAGGGCCCCACTTATAGTTTGTTCAGTTTAAAGTATTTTTAACTGAGAATTTATGCACTGACTTCCATTCGTGTTTGTCGGTTATGTTTTGAGGGATTCTTACACTTGAGGACAACCCGAGAATTACACATAGCACACTTGTTCTTTCAATTTGTGTTATCCAAGAGGCTTTCTGTCCAATGACACTAATCGCTATGGAAGCAGATTGTAACATTCCACCGTGCAAACCTTTCTATTTGATCCTCTGATTTTAGAGTAAGAGCTTTTACACAAAGCTTTCCTGATTAGTGGAAAAACTGGGGGGGAAAAAAATTAAATAAATAATGTGGGAACTCTAGCCTGAATACTTCCCCCCTCCCTGCCCCCTTGCTTTTGTTTTTTTTCCTTCCAATTTAATCCCCAGTGAAAGCATCCCTCAGCCTTGGGGTAGATAAATCCTACAATGACTGTTCGGTCTCGATGCTTGGTTCCTGCTAGTGAGCGTAGCGACGATCAGGCGGCGTTACTTGACTGTATTTTGGCTTTGGCAAGAGCCCCTCAGCCTGCTGGCTCCTGGCGGGGCGATGGCTGCTCTGTGGCTGTTGGGGGGCCATGGTTGTGCCCTGACCCTCTCCCACCAGCGCTGGGTGGGTTTGGGGGACCATGCCCATGCCCCATCCTTCTCCCCACTAGTGCTGGGTAGGTTTGGGGGTGATGGCTGGGCCCTTGGCCCTCTCCCCACCAGCGCTGGGTGGGTGTGGGGGTGATGGCCATGCCATGGCCCTCTTCCCACCATCATTTGGTGTGTCTGGGGGGCCATGCCCATGCCTGTCCTTCTCCCTACCAGCGCTGGGTGGGTTTGGGGGTGATGGCTATGCCCCTGGCCCTCTCCCTACCAGCGCTGGGTGGGTTTGGGGGTGATGGCCATGCCCTGGCCCTCTTCCCACCAGCATTGGATGGATTTGGGGGGCCATGGCCGTGCCCCTGGCCCTCTCTCCCACCCACCCTGGGTGGGTTTGGGGGTCTGAGGCTGACACCTCGCCTCAGGCTGGTTTGCTGGGGGCGTTATCCCCCTCCCCACGCCGCACCTCTCTGGGTTCATCCCCGCTGGGCCTCCCCGCCGCGTTCTGGTTTCATTGTGCTCTTTCCTTTGGCGACACACACTTTGTAGAATGGGTTAGATTATCTCGTTGTTTCTTTAAATGTGAGTTTGTGCCTTTTTTGTCTCCTAATCTTCCAATACCGGCATATTGGAAACGAAATCTAATAAAATACTAGACAGAGCTTCACGCCTCCGTCTCCTTTGTTGTGGGTGATGGGGATGGAAAAGGGGCGCAACGGCCGTCCGCCGCCGCGGTCCTCCCACCCGCCAGGCGGCGCCCTCATCCTTCCACCGCCCGTGGTCCCGCCCTCCCCCGTCACGCGCGCCAATGGGCGCGGGGCGTTACCGGCAGCGGGCGCGTCGCCGCTGAGGGGAGAGAGGAGGCCGCGGACCGGGCCATCCCCTCAGTCCCCTTCCGTGTCCCCTCCGCCCTCCCTGACTGGAACCCCGGTGGGGAGATGGAGCCTGCGGGCCCGGCGGACCGCGGAGCCGTGAGGGAGCTGAGGTGAGCGGTCGGGGGCGGTTGGGGGTGAGGCGCAGGTCTGTGGGGGCACGGCTGAGGGGGAGGTCTGAGGGGCGGCTTTGCCCACTGAGGGAGAAGAGTAGCTAAGTTGTTGTGTAATGAGGTGAGAATTAGCGAAACTTAGTGTTTCTGCTTATTAACGGGGAGTTAGACTAATTGGCGATGTTACGTAGTCACACGGAATGGAGAAGAAAAGCTGATTTTCTGATTTGGAAGCGCCGGTACTGGAGGCGTTTCAGGGAGACTTACTGAGTATTGTTTGTCTCCATGGGACTTCCCGGAGACCTACTTATGTTTAATGAGGGCAAGATCTACTGCGCTTGTTATTAATGTATCTAGTGCCGCAAACTCCCTGCTTGTCATGAGGAGCAAGGAGCTTGAGTAAACCTTTGGCTTCTGCTTTTACGCTGTGTCTTCATGGTGTATCTTCTGTGGTGATAAGCTGGGGTGTCTCTCACTGGGGGCTTGGTTGACAAGAGAAATATACTTAAAAGGGGAGTTGAGTAGCTTCCTCTAACAGGGAAATTAAAAGAAACCAAGCCACTAATATTTGATCGACGATCTTAAAAGTCATCTTAACGCAGTGTTATAAACACTATGACCTTAAACAATTCTCTGCTGTTGAATCATTTCAGGAATCGGTGACACTAATGTCTTCGGTAGTTTGCCTGTGTTTAGGAGCGTGTTTGTGGAAAGCTTGAGACTGTGCTGTAGTGGTACTGAAAGCCTCCAGGATGGCTTGGGCAGCATCCTCTGGCCTTTGGTGAAGGTTGTCTTTGTGGCATCAGATGAAAATTGGTATCACTCTGGTCTCCCCTCCTTACTGTGGGAAGCACTTACATGGCCTTGTGAAGTAGTCGGGAGCATCAGGCGACCTTTGGGACTGCATAATGTTGTAGATTGTTAGCTTTGCAGGTGCATATATGTTCCTTGCTATGAAGTTTATCCCACAGACATGGTCATATAACCTGCAGTGAAACTGAATTATTAAGGGTGTTATTGAAATTTTTACGAATATTTTTTCTTTTGGTATGAAGGCCTTCCTGTGTTCTTATCAGTACTGTGATACAGGGCTCTTTGAGGAATTTAATTTCTGTCAGTAATGACTGATGACTTCAATATTACTTCAGTTTTATTTAATCAGGTAATTGTCTTATGAAATTAGTAACTGGAGAGAGTTCCCTAGTGATACATCTCTGATGGCAGAATTAGATCTGTGGCATACATACCTTCCCCCCCCCCCAAGAAATTTGTTGTAGAATAGCTTTTGGCTGACTTCAGAGCAGTCTTACAAAGATAAACTATCGGTAAGAGAAGTTATGGATCATTGAATTAATCTGGTATGCAAGGTCACTTCCCATCTTTTCCACATACATTGTGTGTCACCTTGAGCAGGCAATTGATCGGGGGATAAAAAATGGCCCTAATAGTGGATGTATTGGTGGGATTCACTTTTTAACTATCAATTTTTATAGGATCCTTACTGAACCCTAAGATAGATGGAAAATTAACATCTTATTATTTTTTAATAATCTGTCATGTAATTTTTAACTGTCTGATGTGTAACAAGACTAACAGTAAAGTGAATCTCTTTTTAGAAACTCTGGTATTGAAATTACCGTCTTATAAAAAAACAATAGAGAAGTCCTGTGGCACGCAATGTTTCTGACAGTTCTTGAGAGGAGCAATAGATTTGCTTGGTTTTACAAATACACAAAAACTGTGTATTTGTATGTCTGAGAGCTGGAGATTATATTTCTAGCAGCCTACAGATGGAGGCACATGATTGATTCAAGTCAACAATAAATTCTTTTAAATCTTGAGCTTATAGAATTAACCACATTAAATCTATTCTGAAGAAACAATTCACTATGTGAGGTAGGATGTGATTGCAGCTTTTGTAACAACCCTTTCAGTGTGGTGGTAATGCTACAGTTTTTTTCAGCGTTGCTGCATCTACGTTTATCCTTTTGTGTTAGAAGCAATGCTGAATTTCACACGAGTGAAAACTTGATGTGGAAGACCCTTAGCCACCCGTTTCTTTTATACTTAAAATTTTAATGGGCTAGTCCTTCAGGGTTATTCTTTTCTTTTGAGCAAATGGCATCCTTCAGTAGCGAAGATGCATTTCAAGATTCGGCAGCCCTCTCCCTAAATGATTTAGAAAACCTGCACAACATCCGTAGCCGTTCGGCAAGTTTCAGCAGCACAGGGTCCAGTGGCCGCTTGCAGCTCCGTCAACGAGTAGCCCAGCTTATGGCTTGTGTAGAGGACATCAGCTCGGATGATGAAATTCATGAAGAAGTGTCTCGCACTCTAGATGAAGCCTTCCTTATCTGGGGGAAAAAGCTGAAGGATAAGTGGCAAGAATTCAGGTTTTGTGCCCTCCAGTTGCTTGGTTTTATGTGGTTGGGTTTGGGATTTTTATAATGCTAGCTAATAAATAAATTTCTGATTCATGAAAAGTGACAGAAAATCTTTGTTTTCTGTAGATGGAAATTGTGTGGGGAAATCAGATGCTTTTATGGTTGGTTACCTGTTCACGTTTCAATTTTATCATTGGTTTTGTGTGATTTTTGTTTGTTTGTAGACTACACTTAGTTACCTGGAACGTGGGCACAGCTTCTCCACCTCCTGATGTCACTAGTTTACTTCAGCTCAATTCACTGGGCCCAACTATGGATATGTATGTTATAGGGTAAGTATGTTAGAGAACTTGCTTTGTAAGTTTATTGCAAAACTGCTAGGTCTCAACAGCTTACTGTGTTACAGGAAGGCTGTGCTGTGTGAATCACTGCCTACACGGTGATTTAACATTATTGTTAACAGAAGATGAAGACTAGACTTAGTGATACAGAGCAGAGATAAAGTGTAGTAAGAGAATCTTTCTGTTGTTGTTTTGTGACAAAATGCAGAGTATCTTTTTTTATAAACACACAAAGATTTGGCTGCTGTCCTCTTTGTTGGCACATAGAGGCATATTCATTTTGATATGAAAGTTATCCAAAATTTAGTGTGTTTTAAAGAAATTAGTGCAAGCTTATTAGGCACAAGCTGCCATCGTGTTTTCCAAACTGTCTTGAAATTTTAAAAACCTGACAGTCAGGTTATTTGTCATAACATATCTTGAGTCTAGCATTGTCTTAAACTCTGTCTTCAGGTATATAAGCTCCTTTAACTTTGCTTTTCTCAGTGTTCGATGTGTTATACCTGTGGATGGGTTAAATTGCTTGTAAATGAGAAATAACAGCAAGAAATGTCTGACTTGCACTGAGACAGGTCTGTTAGGATGTTGCGGTCTGTTCTGAAAAGGTTATATGAATTCAGTCAAAACCAGGTGATACAGTGTGAGTAATCTTGATGTATTCAGCTTACAGGAGGTGAATTCAAGAATCACTAATTTTCTGTCTGACCTGGCATTTGATGATCCATGGAGCATTTTTTTCATGACTGTATTGTCTCCATTGGGATATATCAAGGTAAGTGATATATCTTAAGTGTCACAGCAGTGAAGGAAAATGTCTTGCTCAGCTCCATTCAGATTTTTTTGCCCCCCTCAACCTCCCCATAAAAGATAAGTCGATGGTATTTTTTACAATTGTCAGTCACTGCCAAAAGTATATGTATGTTAGAAGTGATTCTTCATCACACTTGCATTTTCCTGGTTTGTTGATAAAGGCAATTTTAATTTTTCTATCTTAATGATAACTTCATTAATTTTAGCAGTAAAAATTGGACATAGAATTTTTCATTTCTCTTTTGAAATAGTTGGGCAGTTTTGATGCTTTTGCAGCTTAGATGACAAACATCAAGAAGTTGTTTGGATATACTGACAATGGCCGAAGGGCTGCAGAACCATGAGATGAATAAAAAAATACTCCTGTTGTAATAAAAATACGTTCTCAAGGAACAGAGTAATGAAGGCTATTTAAAATGGAATGTGATGTAAACTTACACTTAACAGCATATATCCTGCGGCCACAATATCTCTATCTCTCTCTTGTTTGTAGAAAATTTTTTTGCTCTGTGCAATATTGGGGAACTGTATTGTGATGCTTCTAATGTAGTCTGCTTAAGTACCTGCTTTCACTGTAAATATCTCAAGCAATGGCAGTGATTTTCATTAAGATTGGTAAGGTTTCCTTTTTTTTTTTTTAACTTGTTTGCAGGTGAAAATAAATTGCATGTATGTAAACCAGAATTTTACTGGGTATATATATTTTTCTGAGGACTTTGGTTTTGATTGAAGACCTAGAACATTGTATGGTTTTTGAAACTACAAGATTTTCAGTAATATCTGGGGCATAAGATCAGCTAAAGTACTAGCTATTTTAATAATGCAAACAGTAAACATAAGAGGATATCCTGAATTTCTCTAATAGAGAGATATTAAAATCTTTTGGAATGGTGTATTGGTTTTCTGAATCGAGCATTATTTCAGGATGATTTTTCTGAGATTATTGTGTTATCCGCATGCTAATCAGACTCAGTAGTTGTGCCATTCTTTTAACTGTAATTAAACAAAACAAAGGACTCAGTGGGAAGTATAAAAAGGAAAAAAACATTGTTCGTTCTAGTGTAAGTCATTGCTGATAAACATCCAAAATCTGGCTGTGGGCTGACGTTCAGGCCCTGTATACGGACAGTTAAAAAGAATTCCTAATGGCATGCATGGTTGATTTTGAATTCTAATTTATAAATGTGGCACTTTGGACACAGTAATGAATGGATGCTGCCACCTAAAGGATTTCAGCAGGACTTGATTAGCTCTAATAATAAGAGGGGACTGTCAGGCCAGGTCAAAATCAAAAGAGGCAGTGAGGAGAGCTTATTCGGGGAAGTTGGCTGGGGAGGAGAGGGACAGTTACCCCTTCCTTGCTGACCTGTGACAAGGTTGGGTGTAGAGGGATAGTTGTCATCCTTGGGGCGTTCTGTCCCTTCAATAACAGGATCCATTTTCAGAGTGTTACATTAGTTGGAGTCAGTCAATTCTTTCATCATAAACAGAATCACATCCCCTCTATGAAAGGTCTTTGGTTAATTTAGCACAACATATTGGGACTAGTGCTAGTTCCAGCAGAGGAGGGATCGATTGTGTTTTGATGCTCAAGACCTACAGAGAGAAGAGGTTTCACGTGGGTCTCAAGAAATGTCTGGGGACTGGCCCACAGCAGAGTGAAATGTAGCAAGTAGTAAAGGGACTGAAAGATTGTGGTATCTCATGAATAATATAATTATGGAAAGGAGAATACTGGTTACACCAAATGTGTGATCAGAAAACAAATATTTATGCATCAACTAATAATTGAGATCCATCATCTCAGTACATTGCTTAGTATCATGTTGGGCTCAAGAACGATGAAACCTTTAACATATATTCTGAAATTATTCTGTAGATGGGGAGGTAAAGAAAGAAGGAATTCTGTTTTAAATTCTGGGCTGAGTTTTTGTACTTCTCCAGCAGTTTTATAATCAGTGTTATTCTTAATTTCAGGTTTTATTTTAATGTAGTCTTTCACTAAGTTCATCTGAACTACAATTAATGTATTTCAATGTCTGTATTTTAAATAGGACCATTATCATTAAAACCAATACTTAAAATGAATTTTGTCTCTCATGCCAGGAACATTGTAAAGTTCATAAATTTTTGATGAAGAACGTCTTTCTGAGATAATTCCACACACTCACAAAAAACCCCAACCCAAACCACAAATAACCCAACAATATCTTAAAGCTTAAACAGTGTTTTATATGCTCCCTAAGCATCTTTGCTTTGGAAGTGTTTGGTAGATCAGTTTTTATAGATATTGCAGGCAAGAGTTACTGCTGTTTGCAGCTCATTGTTTTTGCTAATGCCTAGGGGTAACTGCTGTGCTTTTTAGGCGTTTTAATGACATTTAGAATCATTAGTTACATGCTGAAGGATGTTACAGTTTGAAAAACTTGCTGCTGTTTGAGGACTTGTAGGTGTTCGCTATTAAGATTATAGGTGAGAAATCAAGGATTTGGTTCTTCATGAACAGTAAGCTTAAAGGTAGAAGCAAGAGGCTGGTGAGGCAGAAGAAAGGTCTTTACAGATGTTTGGGCAAATAGATGTGTTTTGAGGTCAACTTCATATTTGTAAGGTTATGGTACAACTCACGTTAATGAGTTGAGAGGTTCATCAAAATTGTTTATAAGCAAGTCTACTATAAGAATATATTCTTTACAACACTGAAATGTGTTTGCATTTACTGTATCACAGTATTGAAGCCAGGCTTGGTGAGGGAATTGCATGACTTCTGCTATGGTGTTGTTCATCTAAAAGCTCCTATGAAGTAGACCCAAGGAATTCCTAATACCTCCCTGGAAATGACCATGCCCTCTTTTGTATCTCTTCCAGCTCTCCTCCGTTCGCATGCAGGGGTTACTACTTCTGGTCTTTGTGAAGCATGTCCACCTTCCCTTCATACGGGATGTTCATACCCACTACATACGCACAGGCCTGTATGGATACTGGGTAAGGAAGTATCCAGGACGTGGTCGCCTTGGTTACTTCTGCTAATGGTGGCATATGCCTCTGATTGGTTTCATGGTGGGAGAGAGGATAGATGGTTTACTTAAAAATTAAGAAGCAGTGAGACTCACTTATTTGAACATGCTGCGCAAGTGCACAGCACAGACCATAATTTTACCAGTTTATTAGGTGATATACAGCAACTTATGTAGGAAAAAATTGTATTCATTTAAATCTAAATGGCAAGATTTAAAAATTTATAAGTGGTGTTAATAGTTACGTTTGCAGGTGTTGACTGTAGTTTCAGAGAATGTTGTTCATCTTCCATACCAGGGGAACAAAGGAGGAGTCACCGTTCGCATGTCTCTCTACGGTCACACAATTTGTTTCATGAACTGCCACTTGCCAGCTCACATGGAGAATACAGAGCAGCGATTGGACGACTTTGAGAAAATTCTGGAAATGCAGTTTGAAGGAGAGAGCATTCCAAGTACCTTGGATCATGAGTGAGTTGTTCAGACCCTATTCTGTCTTTGTTGTTTTAACTGTTACATGGTAAACTCGTGCAATGAAGAGTGTGGAATTTGGAGTTTTCATCCATCATTTTTATTTTAAATATCTTTTTTTCAGTCTTGACCCTGAATCCTGGGAGGAAAAGATAACCTGAAAGGTGGAGGTGAATTTTGCAAGACTGTTCTCTTCCAGTCTTGAATTACATTGAATTTGTTAGTGTATGTACTGCACAAGTCCTGTGCTGGAGAGTCCGTTTATACCAAAAATCGTTTAGATCAGTATTAAATGTTTATCTTCCTTGCTTTTTTTGAGGAGACTTGTGTTATGGTTTGGGCTGGTTTTATTCCTGTTGAAATTTTAGAATCTGGCTGAAGGCTTCTCAGCCTGTAAAACCTTGATTGATGATTTCTGTAGATTTGTATGAATTACACTCTGCTTGGATGTCTCACAGAAAAAACCCAAGCCAAAACAAACCTGATTTGGGCTACAATTGAGCTTCTGTTCCTTAATTCTGCAGGAATTACTTGTATCTTCCGTTGTTTTCATGTGCTGGAGTCTAAAGATGGTAGTAGAGCCATTTGAAAAAGGGTTCAGAAAAACATTTTTGTTTGATTTTTTTTTTTTTTTTTTTTTAAATACCCGTAAAACTGCCAGGACAGATAAATCTGGAATAGATATGTAATATCACTTTAATTATTAATGAGTTAATTAAAATTAGGTAAAAATGTATGACACATGAGTTTCAAAATCATTACTTTTCCTACCTTAGTATAAGTGTTTGATACTCCAATTCAATGTGTTTTCATTTTCTTGACTGTGTGCATGGGCATCTACCAAATCCTCTACTGTCATCTTCTAAAAAGAAATTACAAATGGGATTAAAATAAAAGTTTTGTTTTCGTAAGATCAAGATTGGTATATCCACCCCTGAACAAAACGTTGAAAGTAGGGATTTTCAAAGAGAAGTTAATTTACTTGAAAAAAATGGCTTTCCTGATGTTTCGAACATTGCTGATAATACACTGCAGTGCTTTGTAATAATAACTCTCTTTCCTAATAACTATAGAACACCCAGGGTGTATCCCTGCTTTCCCAAGGCACTAAACCAGAGCTCTGAGTTAGTGGATTTAATATAACCAGCTGGTGTATAGGTCATGATTTTGTGAATTATTTTACCTACTGTTAAAATTTAATTCTAAATCTGTCTCTAATAGAGATGTAAGTCATTAGGAGACTCAAGAGAAGCTAATACCCAGGCAATAATGAGCAAACAGCAAGAATGCAAGGAACTTAATTTACTATTTCAATTTCTTTACATTTTTTGTTTAGCAGCAGGTTATCCCTGTGTAAGCTTATCTATAACTACTTAATGTTTGTGTTTAAGATGCTTAGATTAAGTAATATAAGTGATTAGAGCACCTAATTAGTGTAATAGCTTATATTCTATTGAATTCTTCCCTTATGTTAATGGAGTTGTATAAATCTTCCTTGTTTTTTTTTTCTTTTTTTTGTTTTTTTTTTTTGTAAGTGTTCTCTTCTGGTTTGGAGATCTAAACTTCCGGATAGCAGATTATGGTATACATTTTGTCCGAGAATCAATAAATAACAAGCGTTACAATCTGCTGTGGGAAAAGGACCAGGTATGTTGTCTTAACTGTTTGGGTGGTTTCTTTGTTTGTTTATTTTGTTTTTAATGCATACAAGCACAACAGGGTAGTTAACATTGGAAACATAGTTTCTAATTTCCACTAAAGAACACAAATTCAGAGTAATCATGAGGTGGAACAGATCTAGCTGTTTGCTCTGTCACTTCTCAGTCAGAAGCCTCAATGAATTGCAAAAATGTTCTGCTTTTATTTAGTTTTTTACTCTTTTGCAATGCTCCTGTTTGATCGAAGCTTTCTTTGAACTTCATGGCTTGTGAATTGCTCTGCATCTTCATTTTCCCTCCATTTTTTTTCTTCCACGAATTGTTTTTAAGAGAAGCTTATTCTGGAATTTGTTTTAAGTAGAACTCCTACAAAACTTTTAAACAGATAAGTCAAGAGTCCTGGTAGTAACAAAAGAGGCACTTCTGAACTTACCTTTCCATATGTAGTGTGTGACTGAGACATTGAAGAATTCTTGGGAGATGCTTTCTCAGCTCCTTTCCCAGTTGCCCTTTAAGCTCTGATTTTTAAACATAATCTTTAAAACTTTTTATTTCTGCAGCTAAATATGGCAAAAAAGAAGGAAGCATTTCTTCAGGATTTCATAGAGGGCCCTCTGCAGTTTAAACCCACCTACAAGTTTGACCTTTATTCGGATGTATATGATACAAGGTAAAAGCATAATAAGATGAGTTTAGGCATGGAATAGGAGACCGAATGTGGTGCTTGACTAAATGTCGCTTTAGTAAGCAAACCTGAATTCCCTCAATGTACTGGTTGACTGGGGCTATTGAGCTATTTATTCTGTTAAATTCATTCAGGGATTAAATCTGAATAAATTAATATCTCTGGCTGAAGAAGCCTGAGCCTGCTGATTGCAAGAAGGAAGTAGTGAAACAGCCCGGCTTTCTTTTTGGAAATGCTAGATTAACAGAATAAACAGGGCTTGTTTAAGCCCCTTCTTTTTTCTTCTTTAATACGAAAAGTGCCCATTGGTTGTCAGTAATGAGCAAAAGCAAAAGAGTAATCGTCTGCAATTTTTGTTTTCCTTCTCTATTTAAGCATTTCATTTGATACTGCTGGTATTTGAAAATAAATGTTAATGTGTCTTTATGAATTATATTAATTTGAAAATGGAGTAGTTTCCAAACTTTTGTTCTGACACTAAAGTTTGTTGTTAAGTATTAGTCTTATGTTTTAACAGAAGAATAAGTTCCTGTCCGAACAGGGGTTTTGTACTGATCTTTTTCTTTACTTCCAGAGAGCGGAAGTCCCTGTTTTGGTTTAAGTAAGAAGAGAACTTTCTGGATTTCATAGATTTGTAAATATTTCAGAATCAAAACAATGCTCCTTCCCGAGCTTTTGATTTGATTTTTGTGAAATATTTGAAAATCAGATGACAGCTGATTTTCTTCAGGGATTTTCTGAACCTGTCTGAAAGCTGTAGTGTTATCTACTCTGCTGCTGCACTTAATATTGGAAGTTTATTCATTTGGATCCAAAGACATTGTGCTCCCTAATGGAGTGTGAAGAGATGGAAGGGGATCAGCAGTAAATCCAGTTAACAAAAAATACTTACAGTAATCCAAACCTAGACATTTAAAGAATGATTCATAGCCTGATAGTCTGTATTGGCTCATTTAATGAACAAAAAGTATGCTCATGCATACTGTGTGCATTCTGTTGCTGTTAAAGCTAGCAGAGGTATTTTGGTCGGATGGGTGATCAGAAGACCTCAAGGCAACCACCCTTGAAAAGCGTGTTTTATATGAAGCACACAGTACTTTGTGTGGATTTTGAGGTTTTCTTTCCCATCTAAAATGCTGTTTTCTGTAAAATAGTGAGTGTATTAACTTAAGCTGTTCTTTTGGTATTTTCTTGCACAGCAGAGCAGACATATGGCAGCTCATAAAGGTTTCTGTCGGTTTATGTAATTAGTAGAGTAAGTGGGATATGGCCCCTTAGTCATTTGAAGTCTTCCCACCTTATTAAAGGTGAGTCAGACTTGTATATGGGAAGGGGTAAAACAGAAGTATGTTGAATATTGAACTAAATGGCATTTCCAGCTTATGATGATTTTGATATTCAAAGTTATTAAACTGTCAGTTTTCCTTACACATCCTGCTCATTAACTTTTATAATTCAATCCAGTCCATTCTAATTCCTCTTCCATAGGGTATGATCTTTTCTCCATTTCAATTTGAAGTGATACATCCATACAGAGAGTTGCTGTTAAGTCTTCCTCCCACTACAGAGAGAACCACGAAAGGCTCATGTCTTCTGTTATTATTGATATGGTATAAAAGGAAACTCTGAATTTGATTACAGTTTAATGTATAGCACAGTTGCAGGTTGCAGGCACGACTTTCTTGATTATGGAATTTTTAAAGCCTTTTTATATGAGACAGCAATAGCTTGCAAACTTGAAATGCAGACTAGTACAAGTGAGAGCAACTTTAAATATAGCATTGTTTTGTTGCCTGTGATTAGTATAAGCTACCAGAGTTTGTCTGGTTTTTATTGTTAAACTTATTTTCAAATGTTTTGAGTAATTTCAAACATTGTTCAGACTCTTCCTACATCTCCCTTAAGTTTATGCCCCTTTTCTCAGAATAACTACACATTGGGAGCAGTTATTATATTCTCTCAATGTTCTTGCATGTTTTTATGGAGTGTTTTAGGAGAAAGTATCATTTCCTGTACGAAGCCAACTAACCCATTGAAATACCCTTCTCCCCTTCATTTTACTCCTCTTCAGAAACCTACGAAACTTATCTGTGGTAAATGGAATTGATTTCAAATTAAGGAAACCTTGGTTGTAAAGCATATTGAACAGAGCTGTAAAATGAAGTTTGGTTGTGATTGCCTTCTTTTATTAATACGTATCTGACAGTCTTCCAGCTTTGATTAGATTCTGCACAGTATTGCACAGTATTTTTAGCTTTTGGCAACTGTTCTTCATTTCACTTTTATCTTACACTTTTGCAGTGAGAAGAAAAGAAAGCCAGCGTGGACTGATAGAATTCTTTGGAGGGTGAAAAGTCTCTGCCAGCACGCATCAAAAGAAGGCGAATTCTCTGAAGAAGAGCAGACAATTTCTGTTACTTTGAATAACTACATCAGTCACATGAGCTATGGCATCAGCGATCACAAACCTGTTACAGGAACTTTTGGGCTTGAGGTGCTGTCCCAGTTATGTTGTTGAGAAAAAGTTTGTTTTGCTAAGTCTTGCCTTACAGAAGCTGGTTTTCTAAACTTTGTAAGTCATAATCTCCGTTTCATTCTGATTATAGTGAAGGCAGCAAATTGCTTCCAGGTTATTTCCATTCAGTTAAGAGTCCCACAGCCGGTGTGGCAGACAATAACTTGAATATCTGAAAGAATGACAGATTTGACTCATTTAAAATTCTATTCTTTTGTTGTAGTTGAAGCCTCTCCTATTGGATCCTTTGGTCACGCTGAGTCCTGAGGGTGAGTGGAGCGCGGAACATGATGTTCTAATCCGCTATTCTGCAGTGCCTGAATTACCAAGCAGTGCTTGGGACTGGATTGGGCTCTTCAAGGTAATGTTCCCACATCATGGCTCTTTAATGAAGATGGTGAATATGACTGGAGGAGGTAGTTGATAGTCTTCTGTCACAGGACATTGTGATTCTTGCTGGTGCAAAAATCTCTGAAATAGTCGTGTGTCCTTGATTGCTGTTAGTCTCTGTATGCTGACATTTTAGTTGCATAGCATGTGAGCTTTTCTGCACCCTTTAAATTATCTGCTAAGTAAAATGGTTCAGAAGCTGTCCAAAGGAATTGTCCTCCCCTAATGCCTGCAGTTCAAAAGCTTTATAGAGCAAAGAAAAAGCAAAAATAAAAGAAAATCAGTGGAAGGGGGAGAGAACAGAGCACTCGCACACTCTCAGAAACAAGATTTATGCATGCCCCCAAAATATTTTGATCCTAACAATGAAGTGTTTTAACTGCTTCAGTGACATAGTAAAAATCTCTCTCATAACTTTGAGTTTTCCATGTGGTATGTTTTTGTTTCCTTCAGAAGGCTGATGGTTTGCATCTTCCTTTGCAGGTGTCTTTCAGGCATGTGAATGACTATGTGACTTATGCTTGGGTAGAAGATGATGAAATTTCCTCTAACAAAGACAGTAAACAAGTAAGCCAGTTGTATTGCTTTGTAATGTAGTATCCCATAGCTTAGCGTTCGAGGTCTGTTTGTTCCATATCCCCTTCCTCTTACAGGTTCTGTATCCTCTTTTCCCCCTCCTCCTAATTCTTATTAATTTTCAGGCAGTCTAGCATACCTTCTCAGGTGTAATCATAATGCTTAAGGGAACTGATGAAAAAGCGATTTATTTCTGTAGTGACTTTTCCTTATATTAAAAACAACTGTCATTTTGGTCCATTTCTGCCACTGAAATAAGTAACCAGCCATTTTTCCAGCTGATTGTCAAATTGCTCAATATATCCTAAATATTTATTATGTGATTTTAGTTACAGTTGTAAATACCTAATGTTACTGACACAGTTAGCTTCAGGTGTCTAATACAGGTACAGATTAGGCTTTCTTGGACTTTTCTTCATTTGGGCTATTGAGTGTTTTGGTCCCTCTTTAAAAAAACGCTTTCTGTTACAGAACTTTCTAGTAGTGATTACCTAAGGTGATTTCAAACAAATAAACAAACAAAACTTATTTTGAATACAAATTGCCTGTTCCCAAAGGTATTTATGTGAACAACAGAAATTCAGGTTTAATTTTGGAGACACAGTGAGTGCAAGGATGAATGAGATTTCCCAGACAACAATGGAATGCAGTTATTTCTTGCATAATTTAGCATCAGGTTTACAACAAGAGTCCAAATTGTATTGTTATCAATATTCTGAGTCTCAAAATTTCTCTGATATCATGGTTTCCTATCACTAAGCTTAGAAATTTAAGCACTATGAAGGTTGTTTTAGCAGGATACTGTGGGCTGCAGTTTAGAAACCAAGGGTCTTCAGGGAATAGTATAAAACCGAGGTGGTGGGTTTGCTCTGCTGTTCCATGTTGCAGCTTATTGCCACCAGGAGGCAGGTCATCTCCCTCCTTGCTGCTTGTGTGGCCTTACCCCTTCCCTTGCAACAACTCTGGGTTTGGTCTGGCTTCTTGCTGAACCGAGTCAGCTTGATAACATGGTGAAGGATATTCACTTTTCCTCCCTGACTTAGTTTTCGAATGGTTTCATGAGTTATGTCTGTCCTCTTCCTTTTTAGCTTATGTTTAAAAACCTATAAATAATAAATACTGATTTTTATGGTGTCCTGAATGGCAGGGACTGCTTTTTTGTCAGCTGCTCTCTCTGTGGAAATTGCCCATTGCCTATTCTTATCCTTAACCTTGTTGACAGGTTTACATGAGTGCTGCAGAAATACCTGATATGGGAGGAGAATTTTTGCTTGGTTATTACAGCAATAATTTGCAGTCAATAGTTGGTATCAGCCAGCCTTTTCAGGTAATATATTTGAAAGCTTTGATTAACATTGATGTGATTTTTATTTCTTTTGCTTTCATATGTGTCTGAACATAGGTGCGTGCAGCTGTGTTAATCCTGGGGGAGGTGGCAGCAGAAATAACTGCAAAAAAGATAGGTGCTGGGTAACATCCTGTAAAAGAATTTGCTGATGTGCTAAAAGTCTCTGAGTAGCTATTCTGGCACACGTTGTGGTAATGACATAAGACAGGTTTCTTTCTTTCAGCTTTTGTTTTTGGAATTTCAGGCTCTGTCAGTTAGGTCTCTAGTTTCTGTAAAGATGAGAAGTCAAATCAACTTAAATGCTGCCAAGTTTCTGCTAGATTGTAAGTTAACTCTTTGTGTTCCATTCTATGGTAGATTTGCACAGAAATACTGCCTGTAATTTAGTCACTTGAATTTGGGAAAGACAGGACAGCTGGAACTCAAGTTATTTGTTTAGCCAGCTGCTTCATTTAATTTCTGAAAGGATGACTTAACCTGCACAGACTAGATGAAGGGACTGAGCATTGCTTCTTCTACAAAAGCATTTTTTGTCAAAAACATTTTGTTTGTTCCTAATTTTCCATTCTGTCATGGCTGTGCTAATGTGCTTTAGAATGGTTAAAATGGAAATTCTGCATTGTTGCTGGATGAAGGGTTCTAGAAGGCTGTGAAACTCCATTACCTTAGGGGATACCGTAATGAAAGTCACTGGGCTGGCTGGTGTATCTAGGTGATACTGCTCATATTTTTCTTTCTATATTGGAGAGAAACATTGCAGAACCCAGTATTTCAGTTGTCTCTGAGCAAGATCTACCACAAACTCTGCAGGATGATTGTCAGCTGTATGTGGATACAACACACCATATGCCTTTTTTTTGCATGACACTTAATGTGTTGGTATCAGTTTAGTGGTTTTTTTACTAGATTTTTTTTCTTTTAATTTCATAATTGCTGCATAGATGTGTCAGTTCTAATTTTCTCAGTTTCTAGCAAGTATGTAAGACATGTTTATATAATGGTATATTGATAGAGCAACACAGTGTTTCTGAATGTGTTAATTTGTTAACTACTGTCTTTCTTCTAGATTCAACCTAATAGAACATTAATAGACAAGGATCTGACACAGGAAGAGAACAGTTGGATGCAGAAACCTGACAATCTGGAATCGCGTGATGAGTTCTGAACGCAGAAAGGGCATTTAGTGGTCCTGATTCAGGAGTCAGATGAGTCTTTATGTCTTAGTGATTATAAGCTTTTACTCTTAGAAGATGGAGTAAGACAGTGCAAGTAAGACAGGTAGGATTGTTCAGAAACTTTGTAAGCTTATAGAAGATGATAATTTATTGTGGAAACAGATATTTTTATTGTTACAGGGAGAGTAACGCTCTTGCACTGGATGAGAACTGTAAAAATAGCACCTAATGAATGCTGTATGTTTTAAGATTATAAACATTTCTAATACAATGATTTAACCTAAGTAAGCTACAATCTGTAATAGATTTTTAGGCTTGCTCTTTTTTGTAGAGGATATTTTATTTATGATACAATATTTACTATACTGTAACCACTTCATCATTGATTTACAAATTTTTAGTTCAAATGAAGTTATTTTAAAAGTTATTTATTAGGTACAGCTAGTTAGCTTGTTTTAAAATTTTGTTTGACTTTCAAATGTAAGCTGATTACCTTTTGGGAAACACATGTGGCAACAAGTCACATGGATGCAAAATCTTCGGAGTGTGTAAATTCTCCTTTGGTAGTAGATCCCTTTTCTTCATGCCTTACTGATAACTCTTTGTAAGATTTTTCCATTTCTAATTTCTCCAATTTTTTGAGATACATTTATCAAAACACACTTTTCCTGATTTTTTTTTTTTTAATTCTTCTTTTATAAAACAATTTAACAATTTGCCTATTGCGTTTCTCCCTCTGGTTTCTAAAAGTAAAATGAAGCCACTTTTATACTAGTCCCTGGCTCAGAGTTAACCAGGATCCCAGAATTTCTGAAATTGTTTAAGTTGAGAAATGCTTTAGGGTAGGTGAGCAGACCATAGTTCAGAAAGCAGTTGTTGGCAAAGAGCTAATGATTGTGGTACTAACCCCAATTGTTTCCTGTTGTCATATGGGATTTAGAAAGCTAAAGCCATATTTAAATACTTCCCTGATACCATCCTGCCATAAAATTGCTACACTTACTATAGAGATGATGGGAATTATAAATGGGGAATTTCAGTGGAACAAGTTCTTTCCTATGGCATAATATGTGCTACCAAAATTGTAAATCTCTACAATTTATAGCAATCGGTCTGTAAAATTTCTGTTTTTTTAGAGGTGCTTAGACCTTAGTGTATCCTGTGCACTTGAGGATGGAGATGGAATAAGAAAGGTCGTGTACCTTAAAAAAACTGAAAGGTGGTTAGCTTCAGAAATTATTTTTGTTTCTTGATGAGGAAATGGAGATGTTTGGAAAGGATTGGAAGAGGCACCAATATTCCACAGAATCTCAGACTGCAGTGATGGAAAAGAGCACTTGTGAGTCTCCCATGTTCTAGATACACAGCTTTGAGCTACCTACGGTGTATCGTAAGTAAAGTTAGTTACACATCACTGTCACGTTGGTTATGGATGGAAAAGAGAAAATCCGGTTCACGTGGAAGAGCAAAGCAAAGGATGTTGGTGTGTTTATGTTGGAATATTGCTTCAGAACTGAATGGATTCCTTTTTGGTAAAGGCCTTTTTTCAGGATTCTTTTGAGATAGGTGGTCAGCACTTTGATATGACATTTGTTTTGCAATTACTTGCCTATATCATTCACTGTATAAAATATTCTGCGTTCTGGGTGTCTTTGTATACTGTGGAAACTATAAAATAGGTTTACTGGTTAGATAGTTGCAGTGTGGGGTTTGAGAACACTTAGCCTCTGTAAATTTTAGTTAGTCATATCTCAGCTTAATGCTTGGTGTTGGAATTATTTCCAGTTGTAAGTAGTGAGGGCAGGTTCAGAGGGTACCGTGTTCATTGCATGGATTAAAACTGCCTTGAGGTTTAAAGTTTGTACATTCCTATTATACTTTGGAACTATATGAGAAACAGTCTTCACATTTGTACCAGTCTTACAAGAATTTGTTTTGCACTAAATCTTTCAGATATGTGACTTTTCATGGCAACTAGGGCATCAGACAAATCCCTATCGAATTGCAAAGAACTTTTGCAGTTCCTGAGTTGTACTCTTTCTGATTTTACTTGTGTAACTGTATCACTGTACTCCGTGCAAGGAGATTCTGTGGAGAGCTCAAAGAACAGTGGTCTTTGAATTCCAGACCACAGCTGGTGATTTATTGTGGACCAAGATCCAGTTTCTTCTAATCAGGGTGCATCTGCTGTTCATGAGCAGCTCAGAGGGGGAGCCATACAGCCGCTTTCCGTGGTCAAGAAACTCAAGATCCTTAATGTTGTATGAGAGCTGATAACCCTCTCAATCACTGGACATAGAAGCTGCATTTTGTAAACTTATCCTTTGAACCACAGGACTTCACTGAAAATGCCCACGGCAGCTGTGACTGAATCTGCTTGTGTGTTAGTAGGATGCTGCACAGAACTGTATACTTCTTTCTTAAGTATTATGCACACAGTAGCACTTTTGTTTACTACTGTTACCTATGGTAGCTTTTCAAACTATTCCATGACCTGTAATGATGCAATTTCCGATGAAATTTATCTTTCTTAAAACACCTTTAATTGGATGTTATAATCACTGGAACTGTTTTTATACTCATGTTTTCTTTTCACGTACCACTAAAATAAATCCTGGCGGTGAAGTGTTCTATGTGGCCTCTATTGATTTGAGAACGAACACATCGGTTCGGGTGGCGAGGATTAATTCGTGCATGGTAACCTTTCTCCAAAAAAACTTTGCTCATGTTTAATATGAAGATACCAACACTATTTTAGAATGGAAATATGTCAGTAATAACATAGGCAGTAGGACTTTGAACTGCAAAAGAAGGGCAAGGACAAATAACTATTTTCTTACAGACAAAGTAGATTCATCTAATATTTTGTTTTTCATTTAAATGAGTCCAGTCTTAGATGGACTACTGTTTTGAATTTTCTGTCTTCCCTCCCCCATTGAGGAGGTTTTGATATTTTCCTTGTAAAAATGCTGTAGCCACTTAAATTGCTTTCTTAATTTTTAAGAACAAGTTCTTCTAAATTCACTTTTTCACAGTGAATTTTTCACAGTGTGATATGAGATGTCATTTTTGTCTTTGTGAAAGATCTGCTGCATTGTACATTGTATTTCAAATTTTCTATGTTTTAATATAAATTTGCTATCAAATAATTTCCATCTAAGGGTAGCTTTACATAATTCCCTGCTGTTAGAGAATTTATTTTAAAATAGGAAATAGGTCTACCGAGGAATGTCGTTCAGTATAGCCGTATTTAACTTTCATATATTTCTGATTCCTCGCTAACCTCAGGATGTGCAGTGTATCATTGCACACAGATAGTACAGCTCTGTGTAAACAGGAAATATTTCTAAGATGTCTTGCGTGTTTGTTAGACCCTAAAAATACGTTCTGATAAAAAAACTATTGTTTCTACTACCACCACTTCCTTCTGTGCTCTTGGGCACTAAGTGACACTCAGATGAACTTGTCTTAATTAATATACTGCAGTGGAAAGGTCAGTCAAACAAAGCTTGAATTAGGTTTTCCTTGAGAGAGGAAATGATACCTTTTTTGAGAACTGTGCATTACTAACAGGAATATTTCTGATGGCCATATCTGTCCTTGGATGTAGGGATTGGCTGTTTGAAAGTGGTTGAAATGAAGGAATTTTTTTTGTGATAACAAGATACAGAGATCACAGAAAGTTCCTGGTACTCATCACGGCATGAATACTGATATTATTTGACCTTATAACTCATGCATTAAGCAGATAATATCCTGATTTCCTTATATCTGTTTTTTCTTTATACCAATCTTGAAAGGGAAAGGAGAAAAAGATACTGCGTAAAGATGGAAGTGTTTGAGGCCAGTTGTCTATATGGCCAGCTTTCTTCAGGTGCAAGCACAAACATTCAAGTTGTGTAGTTCACAGTAGTGCAATGTAAACTGTTCTTTTTGTGGCTGCTTTGTTCAGCCAAGGCAGTGGCACTCACCACCTGATGAATCTCTGCAGTACACATTGAGTTCCTCTGGAAACTGAGCCACTCAGGAGCTACTGAACTTGTCTGTTCAATTGTTTCAACTTATGAAAAGTCACTTATCTGCATGTGTACATCCCACTTCCCAGTGTTACAGCGGAACTGTCATCTTCCCCTTACAAGGTCTCTACAATTAAAAGTAAGAACATCTCATGTGCAATCTAGAAAGTAGCAAGAGAACCTGCGTGGGAGCTTTTGAAGCACAGGCTGGAAGAATCGCTGGAGGAAAACACTGAAGTCAGAGGAAGTGTGACATCTGGCAATGCAAATGGGCAAGAGGAAATGCAGAGATGTGGGCAAAATTCAGAAAATAAGAATTTAATAGCACCACAAAAAAGGAGAAAAACACAATAGCAGACTCTTTAAACTGTTAACCGTATTTTTTTTGAAACTGGCAGTTATCAAATACAGACATCTGCCTTAGCAGGGAATATTTCAGCATTGTTTAGCAAATACGAGCTTTATTGTAGCTGTGGTTTTAAAGTGTACGCTTGGTCTCAGCAGAGATCACACACTGTTCCTCTCTTCTATTTTATCTTTTTTTTTTCCCCTTCAGCCTCTTTCTACTTCCTTTATCCTTTTCTTTTTTTCCTCTTGTTCTCACCTGTAGCCCATTTTCAGGGTTTTTTTTTGTACTTAATTCTGGTTTCTGGATTACAGAAATCGTTCCAGTTGAACAGCCCTCATGTTCTAGGCTACTAATCTTCGTAATTTCTCTGTGTAGGAAGGGTAGATAAGATAGGCTGGGTATTGCTCCATATTACTGAGTAGGGTGGGTTTGTTTGGGGAACTAACAGTGATAGGTTTTTTTAAAATGTGATAAAATCTCTTTTTCAGTGGGACCCTGTATTGGGAAGTAAGTGGTCAAGGAAACAATTGTTGGACTGGAATAATTTTGTCTATAACAGCCAAGGGAAATATAAGAATAATTCCAGACACAAACCACAGAGCAGTGACAGGTATTTCTTTTCAGTTCCTGAACACAATGGTGGTCTCTCTATTTGCTGTTGAATGGCCAGATGCTTGTTAATCTCAACATCTAGGGGTTTTTTTTGACAAGAAGTATCATCTGGAATGGGTCTGTAATAAAGTTGAAAGTTGAAATTTGGCTATTCCAAGAAGATTGAAGGAATTGTCCTCCAACAGCAAGTCTTAAAGTATGTGAGGTTTAGACTGATTGCTTTTCTCCCCAGTCACAGGCAGGATGTCTGCATCTGTTGGGGAGTTTGGGGGGGGGGTGTCGTAGGTCTAGTACTGCAGTATGGATGACAGGGCTGTAGTAAAGTCCTGTAATTGCACTTAAACCAGTGTTGGCCAGATTATTTTTCTCATATTCATAGTAGGAATTTTTGTGAAGTAATGTGCAAGTTAATTTCCTTTGCATGATTAGTTACCTACTCAAGGATTCAATTAATAATGATTCCATTCTGCAGCAATTTTGAAGAACTTCCTGTAGTTACCATGGGAGCAATCAGTGTTTTCTATTCCCTTATCTCTAAACCAAGTATTTTGGAGGCAAAGATGAAGAATCTTTTCTACATAAAATCTCTTGGTAGATCTGCAAAGTCTACTGTATGGCTGTTCCGTGCTAATACCTATGAAACGGCATCCGCAGAGACTTGACTTTTCTGAGTCCGCTGGGACTAAAATGGAACATCAACAAAGTTTGTGGCCATAAACACGACCATAAATTCAGGCTTCTTGGAACTGTCTTGACCCATTGTAACTAGTGGAAACTAGTCTTGAACTTAATTGTTGTTTCAGCTCGCACCTACACTTAGTATAAATACGGAGGTTCATCTCTTCCTCTCACAACAGGGCTCTGAACCAAAGATTGCAGTTAGTCAAGGTCTTCTCCCAGACCACTCGGGGAGTTCTGCTGCTGCGCTTTGAAATCAGAACTATCCGTAAAGAATAGAGAGATTTACTAACTTACCTCAGAATGATGGAACTGCAGATTGAACTTATTCCTACGGGAGAAATCATCCGCGTGGTTAGTCGCAATGGAGAGCGCAAGACTGTAAGCCTGCTTTTTATTGTTCTCTTTTCCCTTCTTGCAGTGTTAGTTACACGATAACCAATTTAGTAACCGCTGTTCTCAACGGAGAAATGGCTCGTGCAAAAATAT
>JAHREE010000201.1:224969-306932 GCA_033628505.1 Tringa tobata
CCCCCGCCCCGTGCTCGCCCAAAAGCGCCGGGGCTCGGCCACATGGCCGCGGGCTGCCGGGAGCACGCTGCCGGCTCCGGGAGGTGCAGGGGGGTGGCACCGGACGGCCGGAGCTTTGGCCGTTCACCCGAAGTCAGCGCCCTTCCCGGAAACTCCCAAGATTTCCACGGTAGAAACAAATGACCCTTTGAGAGCAGCCGGCATCCCGGAGGAGTCCCCTCTACTCCCCTTCCGTAGCCTTCCTAAATACACTCCGGTAGCGCTTCCCCGATTCTAGCACAAATGCAGGGAGGTCCTGCCCGGGACGGGGTGAATCCTGCCGGGGCCGGAGTGGGAAAGGTGTGCTTGGGCGTGGGGGCAGGAGAAAGACTGCTCCTGAGCTGGAACGTGGCCCTGTCACAGCCGATGTGTCAGGGAGCTCCTGCTTATTCTTCTGAAGAATGGTTTTCTGTGCATATCATGCTTTTCTATATTCTCCAGCTGTTGTGTGCTCACACGTCCTGTACATTGACACTGGAATAAATCTTCCTTGTTTGCCAGAGCTTGCACAGGTGCCTAAAAGCACTTCATGAAGAAAGCTTGATATTTTCAGTGCTCTCTTACAGGTGGAGATTTTGTCAAACACCGTACTTCCCTAGCTTAGACCACAGGTCTATGTCCCTCAGACTCAAGTGTCTCCATCTGTTGTGCTGCTTTCTGTGCCCGTCTTCCCCTTTTCTGATACGTGATTCATGGAAGGAACCTGACTCTGTGCTGAATGAATGTTTCATTCTAGTAACTTGAACTTTCCAAGTAAGCTGGCTTGATCTGCATCCTGATGTTGGGTGTGTGTGTGTGTGTTACAGAATAAAAATGAGTTACAATGCAGAGATTATTCTGGTTTTTATTCTTTCTGTGACAGTTGCTTGAGGTGAAAGGCTTCTCTGGAACTGCTTGTAGGTGACAGCTACCTAGTGTTAGATAGTGACAAATGAGAAAACTCACTTGTTTGGCGGGACAAGCCATGAACGCAGAACCACATCTTAGAGTAATTGGGAAGAAAGGCATTCTTCTTTTGTCTCCTTTTGGAGCAACAGACAATTACCAGCTGTCAGCACCTTTGCAAAACTCTTAGAAACTGCCTAAGGCTTACAGAACTGATGAGTTCTTAATTTTTACAGTAGGCCCTGGTATGGCAACCACTGTCATAACACTTAAGGGTTTTCGGTTTTGATACTGGATATAATCTTGTGTTTTAGGGAGAGCCAGAGTAAATACAAATCTTGTCTTCTGTTCTGCCTGGCAGTGACAAATGGTGTGCCAGACTGTACACATGCTATCCTAATTTATCGTGACATAAAGGATAGATTATTTTTTTTAAAAGAAAAAAAAAAAGTCTGAATCATAATACACTAAGGGAATGAGAGATCTCATGTGACTCAGGATCCCGAGTGTGTGTAATTTCTGTTGTCTTTTGCATAATTAATAGCAAAGAAACTTGTGATATATGACACGCCATCAGAATTTATAGTATCTGTAAGACAAATGATATAGGTCCTGACACAATTGTTCAAGCCGGGTAGATGATGTATGATTGTTCGTTTGTTTTTAAATTTGATCTAAGCCCACTGGAGGAAGGACTGTAAAAAAACTGAGGGCCAAGGAAGCTTAATAACAGATCAAATGTGGTGTTTCTTTCTATAAGTGAGCTCAAACTCTGTGGAGGCCTTTATGCAAAAGGTAAGATAGTCTTAGTCTTGTTCCAGTAGGATTCAGCCACTTCGGATTTTTCTATTGTTTGGGGTGTCGTGTGGCTTACAGGACCCAGCCTCATTGTGTTGGGAACTGCGTGCTTTCTAGGAACTGTGCAAATTGCTCTATCGATGTCAAAATGAGAGACACAAACGTGTGAGACACAAACTGCAGCAGCTGGGCACGGTCATGGAGCAAGGTATAAGCTATAGCTCCCGTGCGTCTCAGCCCATCGACCGTGCCTCGGCCGAGCGCTCTCACCTGGCAGATGGGAATAGTTCCACCGTGCAAAACCTTGAGGATCGCTGGGCTGGAGCGCTTTGCCTCCCAGTAACGGGCGAGGACTGTTCACAGGCTGCTTTCAAATAACTAATGCCTTCTGTAGGACAAATTTATATTTGGGAAAATGCAGTGTGTTACTGGCACAAGAAAAGGAGGTGGAGAGAACTGAAAGTACGGCAGATTTTCCTAAGGACGGTGTGTCCTGCTGCCCTTCGTAAGTGATTCAAATGTAGCTAAATCACTTGTCCTTTCATACAAGCTTAAAAAACCATTTATAAAGGTGTATTTGTACGTTTCTAAAACGTTGCTGTGGGGAAAACCATTTGTCTTGTGCTTTGGCTTAACTGTATTGATGACGGTCAAATGTGGTTAACTTTTCAGAACTTACCCAAACTAAAACTGAGTAGGCAAAACAAATTGGTAATTTGTCAGGAGCAGTTCCCCAGCTCAGCTCGTTGTGTGAGCACATGAAGGTCTCCACCTGTGCAAAGAATACGATGGCACAGGAGGAAATGCCTGGCATCAGGTGGGGATTGCTCCCTTGTAGCAGCCGTGCTTTGTACTGGCGTAAAACCATTGCAATTACAGCGTGTGTTTGTCTTCCGTCAGGGGTTTTGCTGTGTTATATACTGCTTTATAACCAACTGGTGAGTGATGTGGTTGGCTTTGATGAGGATCACTCCTCTCGCCTTCGACAGAAGCCATACATCTAACCGTCTATCAGCTTTTCTAGTGGATGAGGTTTGAATGGCTTGTCTTTCCGTGAGATTGTAATACGGTTATTTTTCTGCCCGGAGGGAGCCACTTTTACTGTGCCTCTGTTTGGACTGAATGATCTCTCTGCTGGAAAATACCCTGCTCTGTGTTTTGTGCCCTCCCCTGCGTACTTTATTCCTTCTCAGTGCATTAGTGGGGTTGGTGGCCAGCTCTTCCCAGAAAGCATTAATAAAGACGTAAGCAAGCAGCATAAGTAAATGTGAAAGCCTAACGAAGTTTCTTATGACAGAAGGTTCTGAGTGGACAAATCTGAAGTAATTTGTTGCAACTGAGTCATGTTCTGTGGGGGTGGAAGGTCGTCTATTCTTTAAAGCCCTGCCCTGCATTATTAAATACTCTTCAATACAGTAAGGAGCAGCAGGGCTGGTACCTTTTCTGTTTAATGTATATCTTCAGTGTAGACTATGCTATATTAAATTCCTGTACTGAAAGGCGATAAAGGGTAGTATTTAGAACTCCTGTGACATTCATGCATGCATGGATAGCCGTCCCTGGCAGCTTTTTTCCTTTGGGAAAGCACTTGGTCACACGTGAATGATCAGCTCGCTGTTCTTCGGGGGGACACTTGCAGCCCTTTAACCGGTACGTTGACCGTGGTCCAGCTTGGCCACCGCCCTTCCTGTAATTCAGTTCAGCAGCTGATAATAAATGGCAATAGATTTTTAGCGTTTGGCAGTACCTTTGGAGTGCTACAGTGTTTGCCTTCTAGGCAGTAAGGTCCTGGAGCTGGACAATGCAGCTGCCTGCGGTTATTGCAAAGTTCTGTAACCAAACGGGCAGTCTAATTGTTGGTGGCAAAGAATGTTATGTCAAAATGTGTTCTGATTTTTGCCAGGAAATGGATAGTCTATGAATGACAAAAAAAGTCCTCTATCCGTGCTGTCCCAAACGGGTTTGATTATTTATTTTTTTTCTTATAAAAGGGAAGCTTTCTAAAATTGTTGCTAGGTGAAAAGATGCATGTGGACAAAAAGACAGTTACAATGGCCTTCAGCCTGCTGTTTGGATGCAGGCTGGTCCTCATAAGCTATAGCTGCTTTAAAAGACTGTGCTTTTAAATTATGATTTTAGTGATTTCTTTCAGAGGTGCATTTCTGGCAAGTAAAAGTTTAACGTGGATGTTTGACTCTGTTTCTTTGTAGTGTTCTTGTATCTGACTGGAGATTTCACCCTTACAAAAGGTAATATAGAGATGTGGTCCTTAATCTTTGAGACAGCATGTTCTCATAGCTGGAGAACAGCCTTTGTAGTGGTTTTAAGACTTCAGGGAAACCTTTGGGCCTTAGCAGCTGAGGCTGCATTTCATTAGTTAGAGTGATCTGTGGTGCCTTCTGCCAGCTGACAATCACCAGGTGTATTTGTCCATTTTACTAATGAAGAGGAGGATTATTGAAGGAGCTGTAATTCAACTAGAGACCAGTGTTTTTCAGAGGATTGTGGTGAGCTTACAGTTGTATTTTTTTTCTTTGGTACCATACACTCAATATTTTACTTAATTGTCTCTACATATGTTTTTATCACCTGCTGCCTGGTCTAGATGGCATAGTCCTGTCCAAGAAAGAATCATCTTTACTTCAGAGTTGTAATGACAAACTGAGAATAGCAAAGAGGGTAAACTCAACACTCTCACTGTGCTTATTGTTCATGGCTGAAGGGTCCAGTTAAGTCAATGTCCAGTTATATAATGAGGGGATAGGGATCTGTTTAGCTTTTTAGAAAATTACATTCCACTGAAACAGTATAACTGGAACCGTAGAAGTAGGAGGAAAACTATTTTCCATTCTGAAATATGTCTTTGTGTAGTGCTGCGAGTTGGGTTTTTTAAACTTGCTAACAGTAATAACTTCTACATTATACAGTCCACACTGAGTCATTGTTTACTCAGGGAAATGACTTTCAACAGCCAGACCTGTTTGCTAACTTTAATAACTAAACTATGCAGTTCCACGCATTATAAAGCAGCACACTATAATCAACATTTTTTAAAAACAAAAACTGACACATATTTGCAACACCACAGAGTGTTGCATTATAAGTAGTATTTCTGCAGTTCAGGTTTTCATCTGCAACAAAGGCTGATGTGTCCAATGGTGCAGTTTTGAGAAGGAAGATTCTTCAACAAAATTATTGTTGGGTTTTTTCTAGAGTTTTGTTGAACCTTCCAAATTAGAGACCAGAGAGCCTCGTTCTGTGTCCACACATCTTGTTGTTTTAAATAACAGGTTGTCTTATACTCTTAAAATTTTGGAGTCTGTTCAGAATTGTCTCTTCTGCATCTTGGGAGGGAAAGCCACACCTTTGCACCAGGAAGCCAGGAATTCAATCTCTGACAGAACTGGAATTTAGACAGCAAAACAGATGTTTCTTTTGCCTTCTTTTAACTGACATTCAGTTGCGAGTAGTTTTCTTGCCTTTCCTTGACTGTTTATCTATTATTTTGTATTAGCACATTATTTTCTCATGGATATTACAGGTGGCTTTCCTACCCATCCATTACAACTATTAAGATGACAATAACCACCAGGGTTTGTATACCAGCTTGTTTTTTGGTACTGAACAAACAACGCCAAGTGCACACGATGCAATATAATAGGGTTTCTCCATCGGTTTGTTCATGTGGGAATGAAGTGGGGGCAGCTGAGCGTGCCTGACTCGCATGTGAAGGGACAGTGTGGGAAGAATGTTTGGACTGTTAAAATGTAATTTTTGAAGATATTTCAGATCCTCCTTTTGAATTTATGCATTTCTGAATTTTGTGGTCCGTTCTCTTTCCTTTTCCTTCAGAGCTACTAAGTACCACATAATTAGAAAAATATTGCAACTTGGAAGAGAAGATTCAGAGCAATATGATTACTGGAAAAACCTAGTAATGTATAATGAAGAACTGCTTTTATATCTGTTGCACCTTCCCAAAAACAACAAACAAACAAAAAGTACCTATCACGTTTCTAAAGTTAACCAAATGCTGCATTTTGAAGAGTGCATTCAAAAGATATATTTTTGATTTCTCCTAAAGTCAAAGGCTTTTTTTGGTCATAATTTTGTTTGAAAATAGAAAGGAAAACTTAAGGTCTCATTTGAAAATGAGGGCAAATATCAAATATGTGACTCCCAAACCTCCCATTTTATTTGTGCATGGATTTGTTGCTCTTAAAGTTGGAGGAGGGAATCAAAAGCAAGTTGTGCAGAGAAGTAGAGTGTGTTTCTCTGTACCTAACTGTAGTACTCTGTGGGAATGCAGATGATTTCTAACTTTAATCTTGCTGATCTTCTGTCCAGAAAGCTCCTGGATAGGAACTGGGAACCATGGAACCATTAGCAAAGCCACTTATGGAGCCATTAGCAAAGCAAGAACACCTATTATTTGATTAAACAAGCATGGTGGGGGTTTGTATCATCCCTAAACCTTAGGAAAGCGTTCCTCTGAAACTCTGATTATTTTTTTTTTACCATCTAAGAATTTCTCATATTTTACTTTTGTGCCTCCATTAACACAATTAACTGTAAAATGCTGTGAGAGTCCTGGCAGGATTTGGAGTTACTGAGAGCACCAGTGTGTTTCCTTGGGCATAAAATCATGGTGTTATGAGTGTGGGATGTCTGGATGGATGCTGGTCAGCTGGGGTTTAGAAGGCGAAGTCAAAGTATGGATGCAGGTATCAAGATGAGACACTGTTGATAGGATAGGGAACTTACACATTCATAACCTTAAGGGGATTTGAATATTTTGTGCTGGCTGAAGGGGTGGGAATCTGAAAGAAATTACAGGCTGAAAACATGTGGGAGGCCAGAAAGAAAAGTGGAGGCTGAAAAAAGGGTAGGAGTCTGGAAGGGGGTGGGAAGCCAGAAAGAAAAGTAGAGAATGAAAAGGAGTGGGAGACCGATAGGAAAAGTGGAGACCAAAAAGGAGTATGAGGCCAAAATAATGTGGGAGGTCAGGAAGAAAAGTAGAGGCCAGGAAGAAGGTTGAAGGAGATAAAAAAGGGTTGGCAGAAAAGTTTTGGAGGCCAAAATAAGCTTATATCACAGATTGAACTTACTTTGCGTTCCTTTTTGTCTCTGCATCCTCCTGAAGTAGTGTATTCACAGGCTACTTAGCGGAGCTGAAGAAAATTAAAGCTCAGCTTTACGCAATAATTTAGAGACAAATGTCTGTATCTCGGCTCTTATATTATCTCAGTTGGCGCTTAGTTTCAGCACTTATAATTTTGGGTTCCATCAGGAAGCATTTCTTTAAATTGTTTGAAATCTTGGCTGTTACAGAAGCATAGCTGAGCAGTAGCACTGTCTGTCAGTTGTGTGTTGGCTGCCTTAAAGTACTGTCCTTTAAGATCACCAAGATGTCTCCTCAATCCATAGAAGCAGCAGTGCTCTCATGACTGTTCATGCAGAGATTGGAGAAAGCTAGAAGCAATTTGGGATAATAGAAGGGATAATTTATGCAATTTTATGAGCTACTTCTAAATCAGGTGTGTTAGAGACCCTAAAACATTTAAGAAAAACTTGTGATGACATAAAGATATGAGCACAATATCTTTTCTTTTTGCCTGATATAATTAAAGAATACATGGGTTGATGGTTATGGGCCATTTCTATATTTGGGTAAAGCTTTCAGACATTATTTGTCTCAAGTATAAACTAATCTGATTTAACTCTGTGCTGATACAAGGAAGAAATATAAAGGAAAGGAGAGCAGTGACCACCTTGAAACCTTCCTCTGCTGCATTGGAGAGAGCAAGGGGTGCCTGGTGCTGGGAGCCTGCCAGGTGGTGAGTACTGGAAGTGAGGTCTTCTGTGTGGCAGAGCTTGGTCATGAGGGCACCATGTGAAGAGGAAATGTTGCAAGAGATGTGAAGTTCTGTATGCAAAAAACTTGCAGAGCGAAAGGGGGTGTTTGATCTCTCTCTCTCTCTTTAAACAAACCTGACTGGTTGCCAAGTATCTGTTTCTGCTCTGATGATTCCGTGTCTAGGTGGGGACAGAGGGGAGCTCCTTCCAGCCTTAAGCCTTGAATATATTTACCTGGCAACTGCTGTTATCCAAACCACTTTCTTAGCTCAGCTTGCAATGGGAGGAAAATTCCTCAAAGTAACTCTGTGTGGGATGAGAATGTGAACTATGTCCAGGCTGAAGTCCATGGAACTCAAAAGCTGCGCTCATGTAACTGTTTACTTTTTTCGTAGAGGCTTCAGGTAAGTTGAATGCATTTTCGCCTGAAATACTAATTGTCTACCATGAGAAATAGGTAGCCTCTGTGAAAGGATCACATTGCCATGAGTGGAAGAAAATCAGTGTTGCCGCAGACTGAGTGCACGTGTCCGGAAAGAAATATTTTCCAAGCATTGCACAAGCAATCTATTTCTGAGGAAATTTTTGTTGTGACAAATCTTGGTTTTTTTTATTTTGGATGGGCTGGGAAGGTAAATTCTGGTATAAAGGTCTAAAAGTAGCTGTCAGCTTGGTACCTGGCCTGTTTTGAGCAGTGAATTTCTCTGGTTAATCTCTCCAGCGCTGTGCTGAACTCTTGATAGTGTTTTTCAGGTCATACTTTCACTGGCTCCAAACCAAATTATCTTAATTGCAAACCACTTATCTGAACTGATGGTTAGTCAACACAAATGTGACACAGTGTTCGTTAGAGTAGAAAAATCAATCAGTGTTTAGTGTGGGCTGGATTGAGATTCGCAGGTTGATAGGGAACGAGAGGGTTCATTTGGGTCAGTAACTGGGGCTGTGATGAGTGTGTGAAGTCACCTTCCCCCCTCCTGAGTGTTTGCAAGCAGAGTCCAGCATCATCAGCCCTGGTTTCTAATGCACCTGCCAAAAAGTGTCAGTTGTTCACAATCCTGGTGAGTAGCAGAGCAGTGTATTAGCCAGGCACATTTCTGCTGGCAAATCTGGTGTGACATATATACCCACACACGTCAGGTTAGGTCGTTTATGTTACTGATTTCCTGATCACAGAACACTACAGCTGACAGTCTGTAGCCTCTTGTGTCATTCTTTGCCTTCTCCTGGAGGCTGCTGGTGGTGATAATATACGTGCATCGCTTCTCAAGGCTTTAAACATTTGGAAGCATGTATATGTGTACAGGGTAAGGGACAAAGCAAGCAGCCAGAGAATCTTAGAGCTTCCTCCACGTCACCCTCAATGAAATGCCCTTTGTTTACTTGTCTGCCAGAAGGATGTATTCCCCCAGTAACTAACATGAAGTTCTATTTAAATTGGTTTCGATGTAGTTCTCCGCAGTTCTGCCCACTATTCTCTCTACAATTCTGCTTTGTACCTCCACCAGCAGTCTCTTGACCCTTTGATGAGTCAATTGTAACAAAAATTGGAGAACAGTGATGAAGAAAAAAAAGGCTTCTCTTTATTTAGTTCCCTGAACTGTCTCATCACAGAGCTGAAGAGGTCTCAGTCCCCGTACAGAGGAAGGAGAGGGCCAGGACAAGAACAGCTGGGGACAGAGGATGTCAGCTGTCTAGGTCAGCTTGCAGCAGCCTGAGACTGCTCTGTGGCACCTCAGAGGACACCTTCTATGATCTTTTTCACCTTGGAGAAGTGTCTGTAATGTAATGCTGTGGGAATGACGGCTTGTGTAGCCGTTCTCTTCTTATGCTACTGTTTTTTGATCCTTGAAGTCAGTGAGAAGTTTGAGTTTACTAGAAGGTTCTGCAGTCATACTGAGGGACTTTTGTGCCCTGATGTGTGGGCTGAATGGCACTAAAACCTCCCAGCTTGTGGATGAGGAGCTAGGCCAGCTGTTTGGAACATAAATGGTAATTATTTGTCTTCTAAGCGTTGGGTGTATTAAGATTACAAATAGAATACACTATCTCCACTCCACTTCTTGTAATGGGGATTCCCAGGCTAGAATACTTATAGCTTCTCAGCAGTACAGTAACCATCTGCCCATGGAGTGCCTGCGTTGCTGTTGCCCATTAACGTGGTATCAGGTCGAGGATAGAGGAGCACTGATAAATCCTGGTGCAGACAGCCAGGGAAACCACGCTTAGACACCAAGCCAAGGGAGACTGGTGTCTGTTCTGCCTCTTGCCTAGGCAGCATGCAGAGTGGCTGGGGTTCAAAGTGGGGAGCGTACCCCAAATCAGAGGGGTTGGGTGATGATGTCTGGTGTGTTTTGCTCTCTCTGGAGCAGATAGAGCTCTGCTGCTTCCCAGAGCATTGCCCTTTGTGGATGGAGGTTGGGAGAGCCAGTGGAATGGGGGCCTGGAGGGAGGCCCCCCCCAGTCCAGTTGGGGATCCAGGGATGCCCACTTTTCAAAGGAACCTTTAGGCCCTGTGGGACTCTTTAGCAAGGTGTATGTGGGGGGCAGTAGGACAAGGTTACTGTGTTGTGGTATCTGAGCATGATGTTGTAATCGACACAGGCAGAAAGGGTAAGGGAGAAGGAATTCATTTGGCTGCCAAAACCTTTCGTGCGAGAGGTTGGATCTGGATGGGTGCCCTTTCTGGGCATACGTGCAGGTTCCTGCAATTTGTAGCTGCTATTGCTGTCACCACCAGTAGTGGCACCCAAGTAAACAAAATTAAGGAACGCCATCCTGCAATAGAAACTTCACGAGGCTATTTCTAGCTGGGGTTGAAGCTGCATGTGATTTAGTGGACTGTAGCCTCATTGTGAGGGTAGGAGGCAACCAAAAGTGGTTTGAACTGGAATTCTTTAGAGTATTGTTGCTAACGCTGTAGTGGGCAGCTGGATTAAACTATTTTGGAGCTTTACTCCTTTTTGATACCATACTAGCATTCTTGTTAAAGAGACTTCATAACAAGCTAAAAAAGTTTGGCAGTTGCTAGCGCAAGCCCGTATTTTTAGATACTCTATTGATTTTCTTTTTTTCCCAGAAAAAGAGATCTTCTGGCAAAAGACAGTTAAAGAAACAACTTTTAAAAGTATATACTAAACACAAAGAGTATCACCCAGCAGTTAAGCTGGAGCAGCAGAGGCAATAATGGGTTAGTGCTTGGATTAGTGAGTTTTGGAATAGTGGGGATCAGCTTTGCAGGGAAGGGTAGTACCTGCGTGTAGCTACTCCTGTGACCCATCAGCTGTTCCAGTAACTCTCCAGAACGTGGAATTTGTCAGATCACCAGACAAGTGTGCGTTGCCTTTCTGCTGCCTGTCACAGACACCAGGAATCCTGAGAATGCAAAGGACTCTCGCATTCCAGTTCTGTGCGCTCGCCCTTCCCCTCCTCCTCTAGGGGCTAGTGGAAACAGGAAAGGGGGTCCGGGCTCGAAATACAAAGGCAAAAAACAGGAATTAGTGAATATATAGCAGATCAACGCCCATCACTCACTGTACTTTGCCACTCCCACTCCCCCCTCCATTGTGGAAAGTCTGATTAAAGTCAGCCGCTCCGCCCTGACTGTCTGAACCATACATCCCTGCACAAATGCCAGATTCTCTTCATTCCAGGCTGCTGACTTCAAGAAGGACTTGCTCTGACAAGCTGGAAATGAGGGTTGGCAGCTTCGTCTGCAACTCAAAGGCTTTATCTCTCTTAGGACGCTCTTCCTAACGTTTCCCACAAATACTGCTCTGCTGGTAGGAGCTGTTGTACACACAGGATGCCATCAGGCACTTATGAATAAAGCTTTATGTTGTGTAACTCTCCTTAGAAGAGGCACGGAAGACTTCATAGAGCAGTTGGCATCAGGCCTACAGCAGAGCTTGCTCTCCTTGCGCTTCAGCCTCATTATTTGGGGAGTGGTAGGGAGAGTCAGCTCAGCCTTTTGATTCTTTTGTCCCCCTACCAAGAGCTGGTGTTCTTTCCTTCACAGAAGTTCTACTGTCCAGCCTTCGCCTCCCACTTTGAATACATCCATCAGCTGATGGTGCATTCACCTCCAGCTTCCACAGCATGTTCCTGCAGTTCATCACCTTGGCCTCTCTCTTTCCTCTCTGAACTGAACTCCCACCTGGCTATCCCTTTGCTTCTTCCCCTCTTCACCATGGCAAGCACAAGTTCCTTGACTTCTAGGATCATTCTGGCTCCACCAGCAACTTGTTTCCCTGATCTTGCCTCCTGGCATTATTGCTTCACTGCTGCTTCTGCACAGTGAAGGATGCCAACTGTGTCCACCTGCTAGGGTTTTTTTTTTTGCATGTGCTTTTAAGCTGTCTACTTATGCTGCATATGCAGTCCTTCACTTAGAATATTTATACTCCCTGACCTGTCTCAATCAATTGATGAACTCAGCCTTCAATAAATGCTTTCCCAAAGTGAAACCTATTTGAGAGATGTTATAATGGTTCTAGAGAGCGTCTGTGCCAGTAATTGCAAGATGGCCAAGCTCTTTGGATGTTGTTTTTCTTTCAAAATGGGTATTAGAGCAAGTAGATTTTTACATTCATATAATATTTATGTGAAATTGAGATAACTTTAAGCTCGATGCAATAAGGCATGTACCCAGCTATAAAACTCATCATAAATCAAATTTGAGTAGTCATTATGGTTGTGACATGATTTTTGCTTAAAAGGGTGCCTTTAAATGTCATCATCATATTGCTTCAGAAGCAGCTTGCCAGTGTTATTTTAGGTTGTGGAGGGTGTGTACATTTATGTATTTTCTACAAACTGTAAGACCTGCCAGTATCAAATGCCTGACCAATACTTCACAGATTTTGCAACTGGCTGTTAGTAGACAAAACTCTTTCTTTTTGTCTGATTTATGAGAGAGGGCTGTTCTCACAGGGGCTCTGGCCTTGACTTATGGCTGTATAACTGATCGTGTTGTGCAGAAAAGGGATCCCACTAGCCTCAGCTCCAAATCCTCTCTCCTGACCATGGGACTGTACTTTCTGGACACTGTGTGAAAAAGATTGGTGAAACAAAAGCCCTTGTTTCCCCTTATCTGGCTTAATGTGCAAAGAGCAAGTAGCTCCGAAGCAGCGATAGGAGAAAATTGGAATCAGTGTTGTAGTGAGGATTTTGAACAAGAAGCCGGCATGAAGTACCCACAGCATTTAACCTCTGTGTTTTATTCATCCTGGAGCAAGTGTAATTTAAAGTGACACCTCTATAATTGATGAAGGATCTTTTTACCATTTGTTTAATTACCAGTTTCAATGTCTAGAAAGCAGTGGATCAATAATTTACAGTGATGAACTTCCCTGTGTCCCTCTGTTTGTCTAGTTCAGCCGTACAAACAATAGTTCCTGAGACAAACCCTCAAGTTTTGATGCTTTTCTTTTTCTTTAGGTGATTTGAAAGAGCTTAATTTTTTTTTTCCTGTCACAGATGTACTCCAACACAACTGCAGCTGATGGCAGAGCTCCCCCTGACCTCAGCAAAGCAGAGTTAATCCAGGGCTTGCCATGACACTGTATCAGCTCTCATCTTTTTGCAGTCTCCTGTCATTATTGTACAGTGGTGAAGGCTGGGTTCATTGTTGCTACAACAACAAATGATGCTGCCCTGGCAATATCTGAGAGCTGTTAGAAAATTTAAGCAAAGGAACCAAAGCTGCTGCCTTTGTTTTATATTTATGTCTTACCTTATAGGCTTTGATAACATGTATTGATTTTTCTGTGGGGGATGCCTATTCTTGAGACTCTTGGACCCTTCTTTCAGGTTAGAGCCCAGATTCTCCCATGGCCCTGCATGAGAATCTCTAAATTCTAGAGAATCTGTGCCTGTTGAATCAGAGGAAAGAAAGAGTTTCCTTCCCAGTGAGACCACCTGACAGTTCTGTCATCATCCCAGCTGCCATGGACAATAGGATTTGCTCAGGCAGCATTGCAAAAAGATCAAAAGATCCCCAACCTCCATGAGATCTCCAAATCCACATGCTTCTAGCAGGATGTGGCCTTATGTGGAAAGGAATCCCACCGACGCAGTGGTTATCTCAAGGCAGGAGGACACCTTTCACTTTTTTGAGGATGTCCTTGTTATCTGATTAGCACAAGTGGATGCTTCCCCTTTCCTGTCTCTTATTCTTAGGGGTACTGGTCCTCATCTTCAGAATGCTGTGGGACACTTGGTACTTCTGTTAATGTCTCTACTGTCACAATCAGCTGATTATACCCAAGTAACAGGAGCTGTGTATTCCTTCAGGATCTCGTTTGAGTTGGAGGTCACAGGCCAGAGGTTTTCTTTAATATGGTAGAAGTAAAGGGTCAATAGGAAGATTGCTGGGCTGCCTGTGACTACCTATTTTATCTGTTTTTCAGCAACCCATTGTAGGGCTATAAGTAAATCAGAGAGAAAGAAAGGATTTGGATGTAGCCACAGCTGGGGAATGAATGTTTCCATTCACTGCATAGGCCCATGTTTATCCAGATGTGGAACACGCATTCCTGAGAACCACAAAGGAATGGGCTCCTTGATTATTCTTTAGTGTGTATTTTGTCTTTGTTTTTTATTAAAACTATGTCTCTATTAATGCAAAAAATGAAAATGCTGTGAGCAGGACAGTGTAGTTGTTCTGAGCGAGCAGGGAGGTGAAGCCATGTCTTGGAGATAAGATATTACGCTTCAAACGATGCTTACTAAGTTGCAAGCCAATGACTTTTTTCCAGTTTATTCTTTTTTTTTTTTAACATCAGTGGGATTACTTCATCTTTTTCTTAAAAAAAATAATCTTGATTTAATGTGGTTTTGAATTAATAGGAGTATCAATTTTTAAAATGTTGGAAAACAGTATTCTGGATCATTTGATGAGTGCAGGCTGATGTTGGTGGATGAGGGATGTCCTTCTGAAATGATATCTGTATTTTCCGTGCATCCTGGAATACTTCTGCCAACATGATGGCAACTCATCGTTCCCTTTTTACTGTTAACTGGGGATATATCTATTTTAGGATAAAAATGTTTGCAATTCACAAAAACATTAGACTTGGTTCACTGTGGGATCTGTGGGGTACTGTCAGCCTGGTCAGAAGGAGATTACCTCAGACAATACCCTTCATCTGGTGGCTTTTACCCTCTTTTTCAGCAGCAGCAGAACAGACAGGGTAAAGGGAAGCAGTTCAGACATAAGCCAGCTGCAATATCATCTGCCCACGTGCTCCTGTTGGTTGCCAGGCCTCAAGGCTGACACGCTGCCAGAGAGCCCGTCTGCGCTGCCTGTCGACTTTTCTTTAGGCTGCTTTTGCAAACTGCTTAGGCCGTTCCTTTTAGCATAATCTGGAATTTCTACAGATCATTGGATGTTCTTATTTTTGGGTTCGTAATCTAGTTTTACTCCAGACTGTTGTTGAAACTCTTTCTTTAAACTTTTCATAGGGGACTTATGCCATCACAATAAATGTCAAATGCTCTTTGTTCCCTTACAAAGAAGGGTTTGAGAGAAGTTCAGTACCATATGTGTTCCTAATAGTCTTATTAGAACTTATTTATAACTTTTCACTGTCCCAAAATAACTGCCTGCCTTGGGCCAAGAAAGTCAGTTTGGGACAGAGGAAAAAAAGTGGTGGAAGTACAAATTGTGCCTGTAAAATCCACACTTATAAATCATCAAATTAAAAACTACTCGATTTGTTTGAACGTCTAAAGCATCAAATGTGCCCTTTTTCTGGGCTCACAGAACCGTGCTCCACTTGGTAGTTTGTTGTTTGCTTACGGCATTGCTAAGTTTGCATTAAAAAAGAGTCACACCCAGAAAGAAAATAAGAACTCATTTCTCCCAGGTATTGCCCGCTTTGGTGTCAGAATGAAATGTCACAGGGACACATGCAGATTGGTATGTTGGGTTGTTTTTTTATTTTCCTTAAGGAACCTATAGACATGACATGGAACAGACCTGACACATGCCAAATATATACCAATGCGAAACGTTGCTTATAGCAACGTTTGCCTAAAACTGATATATACATCTTTATGCTACTATAAACTTTCCATAGTAGGGATTTGGTTATTACACTACCAGGAGCAGGGAGTAGGAGTAGTTGTTGGGGCATCACTCATGCACAAACTATTTTATAAAAAGAAAACCCAGAAATTCAGGAAATACATTCCTCATGTGATCCTCTCTCCTGTGCTTTTCAGGAAAGTTTTAGCCATTTGGCCTTTATTTTTCTGACACTGGAAGCTTGAATATATGAATATAATCTAGAATATTACCTGTGCTCCAGTCTCCACATAACAGAAAAGTTCATGGTTTTGACGGCAACTAGGAGTTCAACAACAGCTTTATTCAGACTTTATGAAAAGCTTCATGTTAAGTAAAAGAAACAATTTCATTTGGTTATTTTGGAGGGAGGTATTTCCTTTTTAAACTACTTTTCAAGTACCAAGTGGTCGGGGTTTGGGTGTGGTTTGTTTTAATGCAAAACTGCATTGATGAAAGTTGTCAATTAAAGGAAAAAGGACAATGTAGGACAAGTCAGTCAAGTTTAGTTGTTTCATATAAAGCAGTCTGATATAGTAGATAAATCTGTTATTTGGATTTCTGTAAAGTGATATGTGTTGACACAATTAAGCATAATGTCATTCAGATACCTTTCCCTAGGTTTCAGATTTAACCCACTAAAAAAACCAAAGCAGCTTAAACTTACTGTTTTGCTGTCATCAGTTCTAAACAGACAGTTCCTATATTCAGAGAAGAATCTCACGATTATCATCAGTGGCATATTCTCATTAAAAGCTGGGAAAAACCTGGGATCCTGCCAATGTAACATTAGTAGGGATGGTTGATCTCTGCTTCCAGGTTCCTAGTCTCATACCTGTGATTATTCTTGCTTTTTAGAGCCAAGACAAATACGTTATTTCTGCTGGAACAGACTTTTTGAAACTTAACAAACAACTTACTGACCGCATCCTTTGATTTGGTAAGAAAAATAAGTAGAGAAGACAACATGTTTGGGTCCGGGCATAAAGTTGAGACTTTGTACTGACTAAGATGCAAAGGGAGTTAGTTCCCAAAACGGTGTTTTATCCAAAATTAATTAACTTTCTGATACCACTGACCACAAGCAATACCAGCAGAGGCCATCTTTCTGAATTGCTTTATAATTGTTATACAGCAGTTATTGCATTAGAAAAGAGGCTGAAGGGTATTTAATCTAAAATGCTTTCTTGTAGTTGGTTTTCTCTAAGAGTCATAACCATTTACATTTGCTGGTTCTTAAAAAAAAAAACTGCCTGTTGGCTTCACTTGTTTTCCCTCTCACCTCTCACAAGAATGTGAAATACCTAATTGGACAAAAATTAAAGGTCAGTTTAAACATCCGTCCTGTGGCAGAGTTGCTCTATGCCCTGGAAAGCTTCACACACCTTTTCCTGGCCAGATAGTATGGGGACAAGGTATGAGCAACTGGTGAGGAACGTACCTGAGAGCCTGGTTACACTGGAGCAATCCTCTGGAACAGTACAGGGAATGGGAAATCTCAGCCGTGGTCTCCCTGGGACTGTAAAGCTCCTGATGCTGTGATGTAGAGAAGTGCTTCTGCTGTCAAAACTCTTGTCTTAACCATCTCAGCCTTTCATAAGGCTTGCTTTTTCTGTTTTTTTAAGGTTCTCAGCCTAACTTTGCCACGGCAAACTGACCCTTTCAGCCCAAGGAGGTCTCACCAGCTAACACATTGAAAATCTTGGCTGGGATTTGTCTTCAAGTTCCTCTGGAAGCTGTGTAACTCCGCTGGGGCTGCATTTGTAGGCAGAAGAGAGGCAGGAGGTGGCAGAGCTACAGACACAGAATTATTTGTACGTTTTGTCACAAACATCTGTTGCTGTCAGGGGAAAAAAAAAAAAGTCTGGGTGATAAACCTGTCTAGGAGTTTATATTGTACTCATTTCCATGGCAGCTACGGGGCTGTGTCAGACTGTGTTTGCTCAGCAAGCTTCTCCGCACTGGGAGATGGAAAGATACCCCTCACTGGGGATCACAGGGAAATGCTCCAGTTAAATCACTTCATCCAAACGAGGTCTTTGTGAGCATTGTGGTAGGAACTCCCTGTCATTTGTGTAGGAAGGAGGAAAATATGTCTTTAGCTGGGTTTGCAGGTTCTGCATTTGTTGAAGTGACAGTAGAAGGTGTGCGCTGGAGCTACAATGACGGCTCCAGACAGGAGTTGCTCTGACAGTTCTCCTGAGACACACACAGCTTGTTGTAGTTACAGCTGCTGCTGAAGCTGCTGGCCTGTGAGACATCAATACATTCAATTAGGTGGGAACATCTTTACAGTTTAAACCAAAATGAGTGAGAGCTGGCCAGGTCACCAAACGCAGCAGCAAACAGTTGTGGATCTACTGCCCGGGAAGGGCAGGTGGGGGCTGTCGGCCTTCCTTCTGCATTAGCGCTGCCCTTGCCGTGCTTTAGGATGGGGCTGTGTCTCTCCCTGCCTTTTCCCTATCAGAGATGATTTGCAAGTGCTATTTTGTAGCTTTAAAAGTCTGTTCTGTCCTTTTCCTCCCCTGAAAAAAGCAATGACATGATGGAAAAGGAACAAAGCGACTCTAATTTGTATATTTCGTTTCTATCTGGGGCTGTGGGAGAGGCCGCTCTCTGCCCAGAAGAGGAGTCCCAGGTTAAGTGCTGCCCATCTCTCCGGAGGGAACCTTGCGTTCCCGCACGCTGCCTGCCCGGAGGGGACCCATGTGTGAAGAGCCCTGCTCTGCCTGTTGTGTTCTTCCTCAGTGTTGTCTTGTATGTTCTTCTTTTCCAGACTGCAAACAGTTTAGTGCTGATCTGGCCTTATATAGTAATTTCCTATTATTAGAAACATTTCCTTCGGATCTTTGCTGAGGGAGTAGCAGAGGGAAATCCTGTTTCCTTCATCTAACATGCAGGCAAAGCACCCGTGTTCACTCTTTCCTTATCTAGTGCCGATGGAACAAGAAGTTTTTGTTATGTTGTGCTTTCCAGTCTTAATCCCTTTCTAACACTCAGGCTCTCTTCAGAAACGTAGAAACAGAAATTTGAAGGAGTAGGAACTGTCAGCCACCAATGAGAGCTGTGCAGCGTTGTCTGCAGCTTGTAAGTTCTGCCTGTTCTTTCTCAGCTGTGGCTTTCTGTCTCAGATTTAGTCATCTGGGTGCTTTGGAAAACAAATTCTCTTTTTCTGGTTGTGAAAAATAGTGTGATAAAATACTTCACCTGGGTCTGCTGGGGTATCGATAGAAAACCAATGGCTGTGTTAAAAAAAGAGGAATAATTATATATTAAGGAGGGAGAAGTATTTGTTTTGGGTGACTACGAATGTGTCTTTAAAGGAGAGATTGGTCACTGAAAGCACAGAGATATGCACAGGCACTGAACACTTAATTTTTCCTGTGAAAACATTTTTTCCCCTTAAAAGGAAGATGTAGGTCCTGCCACTGGGAGTGACTGTTTAGAAAGTCAGTCGGGAGGAATGCACATCAGCTGGACTGAGTCAGGCTGTTTGTATTCACAGCTCCCTCCAAACGGCTCTCCTTGTCCTCGCCACAGCCCCGGCAGGGGAGCTGCTTAAAAACCCTTCTATCAAAGTAAGGGCAAAGCAATCAAACCGAAATAACTGTTGTTTTTAAACTCTTTGCTGTTGAAGTTGGCTCAGCACTTACTGTTGGAGTCGGAATGGGTGGGGTGTGTTTGTAACATCAGCCGAAGGGGCGACTGTCCTGCGGTCCTGCAGAACGACCAGCAGAGCCAGAGTCACAGCGCGAGCGGCCACAGGCGCGAGACAAACTGCCATCATATTAAGGGCATCTGGTAATTATAAAGTGGGACTTTGTTCCAACGGTCACTGTCAAAGCCAGTCATGCCTTTCTGTCTCACTGGTTCAGCAGAGAGCAACAACAAGGCAAACTTACCTTAATTTGTTAGATTAACCCAGTTTTGGTTTTCGCTCACGTCACAGACCCAGAATTATTGTGTGTGTGCGGGAGCCATAACTAAATCCGAGTGCTGCGTGTGTGCTTTTTAACCCGCCGTTTCTCAAACACATCTATCATCAGAGGCATTAAAGCAGTGAATAGCACCTACAGGGAAAGTGGAGTACAAGGAGAGGTGTGTGTCTCCATCTTCATTTTTTGGTAATATTCCATTTTTTGGTAATACTCTGGTTTATTTGTGAAAGACTGAGCTTGGGAAGAAGAGATGTTTGGTGTTCTCACTGTTGAAGCTTTCTTGAAACAAACAAAACCAGTATTGACAGTTTTAGGCATTACAAAGCATAAATTAGAATCCAAAATAATAATTTAAATATTCTTTGTCTTCTGGTTTTTGAACCCTCTTGGCCACACCTATCATGTTTTAAAGCTTTTGTCTATAGTTGTGCAAACACATTCACACAGAATCCAAGAATTTGGAGAACTCGTGGTGATGTCATGAAGTTTGCAGTAACATTAAGGAACTTTACAGTCTTGAGACACCTTTTGAGTGAGTATAATGGGCTTTTGATTTAACCTTGATAGTTCTGCAGTTTCATAATTGACCGGGAATGTTGTGTCTCCAGGGACCAATGTCCTGTGTCCTGGCTTCTGTTCCTCACTACTTGTTTGGGGGACAGCTGGATACTCTTTGTGTGGGGAACAAGGAGAAGCATTAACACAAACAAAAAGAGAGTAGAAACCAGACGATTCTTAGTGGAGCTAATGGTATGGAGAAGAGGTTCTGCCTTGTTATCAAGCCAGTTACAATATTTAATGTTGCTGCTTTGGCAGGGCATTGATTTATCCAGTTATCGTTCAGTCAGATGTTCATCCTCTGCTGGAACAGTTTTTTCCTAAGCAATGGGCCAAATGTCCGACGGAACCTCCAGTTTCTGCTATAGGGTATCTTAGGAATGCAAGGCATTTTAATTAGTTGTAAGTCAGTATAGTCTTTAATTAGTTTTAGGTCAGTATAGTCTGGACAGCAGGACACATGTGATAGGTTAAAGAAATTTCTATTTTTTAAGACGTTCCTCTGACCTGCGAGAGGAAGGGCTCTCAAATTCCTGGCCTGTTTAGGGTGGTTTCTTTCCCATGGTGTCTTTGCCAAGTGCCTTCTAATTATGGAATGTGTGCTATTCTGTAGTTCTTTTGCAAGGCAGAAATAATGACTATTATAAAAATCCAGGAAAAGAAAAATATATGCATTGATAGATGAACTTGACGCCTTTTACTTTTGGAGTCATGTAGATGTGATCCATGTTGATTTTTGAATAGCATAAACCCAAGCCAGTGTCTCTTACCTCCAGATGTACATGGTGCAGGGGAATCTGCTCAGCGGAGGGGCAAACTGGTTTGCTGATGGGGCCAAACTCTCTTTTTCAGCCGAGCAACTGCTTGGGGCTGTAGCTCTGCAGGTCCCGTGCTGTGCCGGGATCCCGTCGGAGCAGGGCTGACAGGAAAGGCTTCCCGTCCCCTCGCTTTGAATGTGAAATTGTATGCAGGGAATCAGCCGCTTATCAGCGCCGAGCAGAGCAATCCCAGTGCTCTAATCCAGGGTTTCTATGAGTCACTTCTAACTGGTGAGGCTTGGAAAACTTGATTCATACCTCTGCCTGTAGTTGCCTGTACTGGTGATACAGACCCAGCCAGCCATCCTCAGCAGAAATCACAGACAAGGGCTGGGCTCCCTTGCTGGAAAGGAAGAACCCGGTTTTATCACCTTAACAGTCTGGGATCAAGATCTTTTAAATCAAAATTATGTTGGTTGTCTCTGCTTTCCAATTATTTTCTTTTCCCCCCTCCCAGTTAAGGCTAAGCCACATGCAGCAGCGCTTGCCTCGCCAACAAGAGCAGGGCAGCAGTTCCAGTATAGAGAAGCAGATGTTTTGAGTAATGATCTTCCCAGTGAATAAATAAATAAATAAAATGGTTCTGCTGCATGAAAATGTCACGGGAAATGTGTAAAAAAAAAAAACAAAAACAAAAAAAACAACAAAAACAACCACGCAAACAAAAAAAAGCAAACCCAAAACAACCAAAAAAACCCAACCCACAAACAAACAAACCCTAAACAACAAACACCCTCCCCCAAAAGTACTTCTGAATACCACGGGCTTTTATATATTTTCCTCTTACGTGGCATTTTCAGTGATGAGATGTGTTCCGGGAAGTGTTAGGAGGTGTAAACTAGAGGAAAGGCGAAGTTGTTAATGTGAAGATAACTCTCTGCAAATACATACTTTAAAATTATATCATGAGTTTTATTGACTCTGTTGTTTGGCTACAACTAGGCTGATTTGAGACATTATGATGGAGAACTGACATTCCCCTCCTGAAGAACTAGAGCTGCTAGGCTACAGCTCTGATTATACTTGGAAAACTCCTGGCTCAGGGCTTGCTGTTGGGATTCAGTGGTGGTTAATGCGGCACAATTTGGGAGATGCAGCTTAGAGTTACCTTTGATCTGTTCCTGCACTGAGCCTGGCTTTGCAGCAGTGTCTTGTTTCTTTCAATGCTCTGAAATACACTGGTGCTAAACCCACCCCTGAAATGTGTCCTGAGGCTGCCTCCCTTATTCATTCACCAAACTTCTCCATTGCTTGACGGTAAGAAGTCAGTAAAAATCATGCCAAATAGTTGTGCAAGAATTGAGAGGTACCACAAATAATTTTTCAAAATGGAATCTAACAAGGTCAGAAGAGCTGGTGGCACCACGATGCTCTTCAGAAGCATTACCTAAGCTTTGTCACAAATCCTTGTAACTGCTGGGACCTTCTTCCTGTGATGAATGACGTCCGCCGCAGCGCAGGATCTCTGGGATTCATGCCTTGGGTCAGAGCTAATTAGAGGGGAGTGCTGCACCCAACCACTGACAACATCTGCTACATTGCTTGGGTTTTAAATAGCTCTTGTTTGAGCGGTGGCCGTGCAGTCTTATTTTGTTTTAAAAAGCTTTAAAGTAAAGCAAGTAGCTTTTTGATTTAAATCTTCTTTAAAGCTTGACTTTCCCCTTTCTGTAATATAATTTGAAAATTATGTGTTTTGATAAGGAAAAAAAAAAAAAGAAAAAACAACCTTTTTTAAGCAGAGCTGACTCCAGATAGTGTCGGTCATGAAATACCAGCAGTCGAGCTTGGGAATGATTTCATGTCCCTGTGTGTTCAATGGCTGGAGAACCTGCCTTTTGGTGCTGCAGAACTTGGGTGATGACTGCCTCGAGGGACCGCTGGAAACGGGTTCCCACAACTGAGATGCTTGTCAGTGTTGGTTCTGGGCAGGTATGAAAAATAGGGGTTACTCTAGTAATGTAAACCTAGTAGTAAATGCCTGCTGCGTGCAGTCCTGCAGTCGTATCTGATCTAATACACCTAAAAAGTCTCTTTGACCCTTAGAGAAAGAGAATTGGTTTATTTATACTTCCTCCTGTTATCCTGTGATCGGGAAAAAAGCCTTCCTCACTTAAGAAAAGAAAAAGAATATCCTCTGAAACAGTTTTGTGATGGCAAAAGGGCGTTATTCGGTTTGCTGCCTCTCTTCTCCCACCTGTGATAGTGAACTGGTCGTGATAGCTCACATTGTGTGATACCAGAATTTCAGAAGTATTTGAACAGATGCAAGAGAAGAGTCTGCAGTAGTCTCATCTCTTTTCAGATGATGATGCACAGCAGGAAAGATTGTGTTCCTATTAATTTTGATAAGGTTCTTGTGGAAAATTAGGTGGTGCTTGGATCAGGCTGATGTTTGCTGAGTGCGGATGTGGCCGCGTGCATTTCTAGAGCAAATGACCTCTGGAAATTCCGCTGATGAGTTTGTAGTCTTAGACTGAGTTGGAGACCTCCAAACTGCAGGTGCAAGTTAGGCATTTTGCCTTATTGTGTGTCTGTGGTGCCTTGTACAGCGTGGATAAACCTGCATCTCGTTTGCATGCTGTGCTCTTGGCTCATTGCAGAGCCCCGTATCACAGCTTGCTTGGAGGGGGCTCGGTTAAGAGGGGGATACAGAGGAGAAATGGGTGGCAATATGCTTTGTGCAGATTGTGATTATCTGTGTGGGGAGACTTGCAGCCAGGAAACCATCATCTTCGTTAGCTGCTACAAGTCGGATCAAACAGCGACTAATTTTTTAGTCGCCAGTGCTTGGAAATGGGGAGGTCCTCTGGCTCAGGGCAGAACTGGTCTCCTTCAGGTCCTGCCTGCTCATAATGTCAACTGCTTGTGACCTGGAATACCTTAAGAGCGGTACGCTTTGGCTGGGCCCTGTGCCAGGACAGTGTGCTGTCTGTAACAGATCCATAGCTTTATTTGCTATAGCTGTAATATTGTTTTAGGATGGACGCGTAGCCTAGACCTTTGAGGAGCGAAATAATTGATAGAATCGTAGAATAATTTTAGGTTGGAAGGGACCTGTGGAAATCTCTGGTTCAACCCCGCTTCCAAGCAGGGCCAGTTTAGATCAGGTTGCTCAGGCATTGTCTGGTTGAGTCTTAAATATCTCTCAGGATGGAGTTTCACAACTTCTTGGTGCCCCTGTTCCAGTATTTGAGATCGCTCATTGTGAAAAAATTTCCCAATACCGAACTGGAATTTTCCTTCTTCCAGCTTGCATCCGTTGCCTCTCGTCCTTTCACTTTCCACCTAGTGCTAGCAAAGCCTATACGTTTTGGTGTTTGTCAAATGCCCGTATCTCTGGGGCGTGGGGATGGTTTTTCCACACTTGTGGTGTACCTATGGCCATTAATATGTTTGTGAGAGACCAAACCCTGATGGCCTCAGAGACAGCTAAAGGTGGTACTTCGGTTTGCAAGGATTGGAGACTGAGGGCAGCAGTGGCTTGACTGTGTCCGACTTGGAAGGGTCTTAACTTGGTGCAGGTTATTTTGTGATGAGGACCTCGGGGACCTGGGTGGTAGCCATTATCCTGAGTCCTTGCAAGGGCAGACAAGGCAAACCTTTACCCCTGAACTCTTGGTGGTCCTCCAGTTTGCTGCAAGAAATGCCTACAAGCGTAATTGTAACCCCGGGGGGGGGGGTATTTTGCTGGGGTTGGGGTGAGCTGGGAGTGGTTTCAGGGAACCCCCTTGATGGTGCAAAAACACACCGTAACGGAGCACGTAGCTTCCTGTCCCGTTCGCTGTGGTTTTGTGTGTTGGGCTCTGCACCAGGTTTTCCAGCGCCTGTGATTACTTTTCTTTCCGTTTTTCCCTGTCACTGGGCAGCGGGGACTCCGCAGGCAGGGGACAGCTGACTTCTCTTCAGCTCTGCCTCTCCTCTCCGGGAGGGGAGGAGAATTCCTCTCCCTCTTCCTCATAAAACGCCCTCCCCGGGATGCTCCAGTAGGAGCTGGTGGGAGGGAGGGAATTCTGACTGCATCGAAAAATGTCATGAAAAAAAAAAAAGGCAACTGACAGAAGAGAGAACTTGTCCTCAGATTCCTGCTTTTTGCAGCAGCGTAAACTAAGTCTCTGCAAGTGCTGCGGGAGCTGACGGGAGGCAGAAATGAAGTTCAGAAGCGCGGTAAGATTTATTCAGCTGTTTTGGTGGTTTTGCAGCATTCAGCTGTGTATCCAGGCTGAGGAGAACGGAGATACATTTTCAAGGTTTCAGCAGGAAAGTGAAAGGCTTCAGCCCGCTTTGCGGAAGGACCCCTTCATTGGAAAGTTATGTGAGAGGGGTTGAAATAGGGTTAAAATAAACAGGAGGTACGTGTTTTGAGGAGGAAGCCAAGGTGGGAGTTGAGAAAGTGGGAAGAGAGGGGGGCAAAGCCCTGCATTGCCTTAGGGGAGAAGAAAGGGTGGAGCTTTGGCTTGGGTGGAAGGGGCATGGGGATGTGAATGTACCCCACTGGTGTCCTTCCCAGGGACATGGGCTCCTTTCTCTATGACCACCACCCTAGGGAACGGCAGGAAATACCTGCCTAAGGACTCATTGCCACTCAGTTCCTCCAGGCTGTATTTACTTTAGCAAAACTTTGTCCAGGGTTTAGCAGCAACCCGAAAGCTTAGGGTCTGGAGCTTAGATAAATGAGTATGTGGCAAAAGATTGAGAAGACTAGGATTGTTACCTGGAAAAAAGAGATGAGTAAGAGAGGAGAAAGGGGGGAAAAAAAACCCAAAACAATAGTGCCACAGAGAACGCAGATGGTGAGCTGTAGTGTAACAGAGGAAGGGCGATGTTCAGTTAAGTTAAAGGTTGCCAAAGAGATGCAAAGGTTATTTTCCTACAATGCATAACTGAGCCACGGAATTCACCGATACCGGAAGATGTTGAGGTCAAGAATGAGGGAACGTTATAAAAAAGAGTGTATGTGAGCTTTTCTGGATAAGAATGTGGAAGGCTTTAATTGGTAAACTTACACGATTTAGGAAGAGAAGGATTGAAAACACCATGTCTGTAGATTTAAGCATTCTGACTGTTGAAGAAGAGTTGGGACGGGAGTATCCCATACCTGCTCAGTCTGGAGATCCTTGTAGGTTTTCCCAAATAGTCTAGTGTTGACCACTGTGTGGGAAAGGGTCTCGGTGATGAAGGGGAGCAGGGAACTTCTGGAGGACCTGCCTAGTTCCTCCCTGTGGCAGCATATTTGAAGGTGTAGATGGTGGTGCTCGAGAGGCTTGTGCTTGGATTGCTGTTGGCACAGAGGACTGTGGGAGCCAGCAAATCTCTGCGCACCGGTGGGTATAGAGAAAGGGTTTTAGATGTGTTACACGAGAGTGTGATACGCAGCGATGTTCTAGGGTGGTGCTTGATGTTCTCCGAGAGAACGTGTGGGTGTGGAAGTGCCCTTCGCATGCCCTGGGAATGCACTAGAGCGCTCGTTCTGTTCGGAAAGTTTTACTATCTTTGAAAGGCATAGTGGTCTAAAATGGTTGTGTGGGGTGTGTGGAATCCGGTGGAGAAGGTGGGAAGGTCTGGTGTGGGGAAGGCCAGAGTGCTGCAAGAGCATGTGAGCCACCCTACAGGGAGAGGGGAGAAAGGATGTGTGTGTTCAGAGGGAAATAGAGCAGCAGATGTCAAAGAGCAGTGAATAAGGGCGCAGGGTCAGCACCCCACTGCGGCACGGGGGGAGGCAGGGGAGCAAGTGCCTGCCAGGATTCCTGTCTGTAGGCCAGGGTTTGAGTTCCTGCTCCCCTCTCACCTGCTTGGTCTGGAAGTCAATGGCAAAACTTCCTTGGGAGAGCAGTGATCTGAGTTTTTGCTTTTTATGGCATGTGTCTGTCTGCTGAAGACATCCCCTGTACTGTGGGATGCACAGGCACGTGACCTGCGGTCACAGGTAGTCCTGCTATGTATACTGTGATCAGCAACATCTTCTAACGAGCAACAGCTTGTGACATCTGGCCAGGAGCAAAAATGTCAGCTCCCTAAATATAGAAATTCAGTGTATTTACTTTTCCAGCCTCGGTGATCTTTCTGGTTTGCTTAGTTCATTTTTCTTACTGCTGTTTTATACTTAGCTTGTTGATACAAATATCAGCATCCCCTCTTAGGGCTAAACATTTTTCTTCTTCTTCAAATCTATTTTTAGAACTCCTTTTTTTCTTTTCACTATTAATTCTTTCTCTTTTTTCCTAATTTACTTCCTACCCACCCCTCCCAAAAAAGTAAAGTCTATAAAATATGTCATAAACATTGAACAAATGATATCACCTGCTTGCCAGGCAAACCTCTATTGCTTTCTTTAGTTCCTGGTCCATCATGATTTGCATTTCTGATTTACATTTCAGCTCCTTTGAGATGGATTCTTACTATTCTAAATGTTGCAAGTGTCAAGTATCATTGATTAAGATATTAAGAGTCATAATTAATTGCAGCAATATCCACACCCTACATTATTGTTTTTCAAAAGATTAATTTTTTGTTTTCACAGTTCTAACTCCCCAGGACCTACATGCATTAAATAGATACTTAAAATAATGCACACAGTGTGATACATTGCTCACATTTCCAATTCTGCTTTGCATGTTAGGGTGGGAGATTAAATGGCTCTGTAGCTTGGAAAGTGAGGGAGGCAGTACTTTAACTTCTAGGCAATTTGCTAGTGGGGACATAGCAAATCTTTGTGAGAGCAGAATAAGCTTGCTTACCTTATATTTCCAATTAGTTTATGTTTCAATGTATTCCAGTTTGTGCCTGCTTAAAATATGGGAGAAATTTGCAGATATTAGGTGAGAAAGTGGCAATTCTCTCTCCTTAATATAGTTTTCTGAATAGTGTATTCTATAGTTAAATCCATTCAGCATGTGTTTTAGGAGCGGGAGGGACGTATCAGAGAGGGATAAGCAAGTTTTGAGCATGGGCAAGTGCTCCCTGACTCCAGACATTCCTTTGCTGGCGACGTATTGCTCTAAAAGAAGCACGAATAAAAACTGATTCTGCTATAAATGGTCCTTGAGTGGCAGCTGCTGACATGGTAACTTTTTTTTTTTGCAAGTTGAAGTTGTTCCCTTTAACTCTACTAGTCTGTGTCATTGGAGTTGTTGTCTGGTTTTGATCCCGTTTGATCTGACAGTTGTGATTTTTCTCAAGTTGCCTGCTCAGAACGGCTTACCACCTTCTGGGAAATACTGTGCTCTTCATTGGGCTTACATAATTAAAAGAGAAATAAAACATTTCATGTTGTTGTGACATTTTTTCACTAAACAAGTCCAATACATGAGATGTGGGTTGTATAGATTATTGTCTGAGATAGTGCAGATAAATCCATGTGGTTGGTTGCAGAAGATTTTTACATGACATACAGAGTTGCCTTTCAGGGAACTGTCTTTCCAACCCAGTTGTTGACTAACAGAGTTTTCTGTGTCCAAAATGTGCAGTTAACTTTCACTGTGGCGAAAGGGAGGAGGATCCTAAGAGGATGCCCTTTAATCTGTCAGGGATTCACTGGCAGGCGACAAGTGCTTGACTTAAGATCCCTTGGTCCAGGTCCACCTCAGTCGTTTTCATTATTGTTTTCCCCATGAAAAAGGGAAGAAGAGCTATCCCATTCTGCACCTCAGGAATTGAGGCCCTGGACGAAATAGTTGATTTTTGTCTGCTCTTCTGTCTAGCCCATGCTGTGTCCAAACCCTTTCTCAGGCTGTAGAGTGGAGTAGAAATTGGAGGATTTTTTTTTTTTCCTTCTTACAGCTTTGGCATGGCAGTGAAGAATGTCTTACTGTCCAGGAGACAAATGTGTTTTAGCTGCCACCTCCCCACAAGAAGTTCGTTCTTGGTTCAGGCTTCTTATTGTCTTCCAGAATCTAATCTGAATTTCCCTTCCCTCTCACATTTGGTTCTTGCCTGTTCTTCCGTTCCCGGCTTTGTAACTATTTCTGGAACCTGCAGATCAATCATCTTCCACTTGATACCAAGATAAAGGTGCCTGCCTCTTTCCATATGGTACATGCTTCCTGCCGTCGTTTTAGTGCAAGTCTCCTGATGTACGGAATGGATGCTGGCTGATTTGTCCAAATGCATTGTCAGAGGAAAAGATTAAAACACACCTTTTTAGATGTTAAAGCAGAAATTTTGTTTACATCATGTGACTTTTCTTTCTAAATGAGATGATTATAAAGTTTCCCTGCTCCGTGATAAGACCGTTCGCTTCGGGACCTCCAGATGTTTTCACAAGCATCACTCACGGATGCTCCAGGAAGGAATGAGTGGCCTGAGCTGCCAAGTGCTGCCCGTTCTTGCAGCCATCAGCAGTGCTTGTGCTTCTGGAACTGTAGTGCCAACACTGACCACACCAGAACCTCTCAGGGAAAACCAAGGCTGGGAAATTTCGGTGTAAAAGATTCCTTCCTACACACACCTTGGGCTATGGGGTATTGTGTGGCCATAGACCAGCTGGTGGGCAAAGCAGTGGCAGGACTCAGGAGTGTCAGGAGAATGGGGCCAGTCTTTTTTCAGTGGTGCCCAGTGACAGAATAAGAGGAAATGGGCACAGATTTGAACATAGGAAGTTCCACCTAAACATGAGGAGGAACTTCTTTACTTTGAGGGTGGCAGAGCCCTGGAACAGGCTGCCCAGGGAGGTGGTGGAGTCTCCCTCTCTGGAGGCATTCAAAACCCACCTGGACACATTCCTGTCCAACCTGCTGTAGGTGACCCTGCTTTGGCAGGGGGGCTGGACTAGATGATCTCCAGAGGTCTCTTCCAACCCCACAGCAATCTGTGCTTCTGTGAGTTTCTTGCTCAGTTCACATCAGCCCTGAACTCCTGAGCTCCTGGCAGAATTGCTCTTCATCTTCCATCACAAAAGAAAACTTCCTCGATGTGCCCAGACTGAGTGACTCAAGTACTTTGGATTTTGTTGTGCAGAGCAAAAGGTCTTGGTTTTCACTTTTGAGGTGGTTTAGATCTCCAAGTCCTTAGCAGAGGAAAGTCTTTATCATGCTTTGGCATTTAGCATCGTTTAAAAGAGAAATGTTTGTTTACACCTTCACAATAGCGTGTCAGAGACTCACTAGTTCAGTTTGGGAAACTCTCTGGTGTAGTCTTGGGCGCTTTTGTACTCCCAGGAGCTCTTTGTGAAGGGTGTTCTCTGGTCTTGTTGACTCTGTTGCATGTGAATACAAAGAAAAGCTGGAACCTCAGCCAACATAAACCTGGCTCTTGCAGGCTGCATTCAGCCACACCAGTTTACACCAGCCGAAAGGCTTTCCCAAAATTTAATCACCAGGAAGAAAAAGGCATGTGGAAGTGGTACCGCTGTGGTAATTGCACTGGCTTGGTCCCCACCATTCAGGAGTTGACGGCTTTTCCTTTCCTGGCCGTGAGCCACTGTTGTGCTGACGGCTCTGGAGAAGAGATTAAAAGCAAAGAGTGGGTTAAAATAGTGTGGGAATGAGTCCCCTGGAACTGCACCTCGGGGTGGGCTTGAGAAACGTGGTGTCAAAAGTCACCTTGTGCTCTTCTCAAGCAGGAGTGACTATTAGGACAGAGGTTTTTAGCATGGGATAAGAGGCCGTGGTGAGAGAAGGCACAGGCACTCCCAAGCCCACAGGCACCGAGATCAGATGGAGATTGCTCAGATTTTTGTAATTCCCAGTTTGCAGCCAGTGCTGGGTGGGGCATTAGCACAGTGTATCCTACAAAGGTTGGGATCCTGAGCCTGGTCCTCCTTTTGATTCCTGTAGCTAACCTATCTACCTCTTTCTCCCAGGACACCTTTCCTCCTCACCCTGCATCCAACACCCACCTTGATCCCATGGTAAGGTGATTCAGGTCCCTACGTTGACAGAAAAATACCAGCTTCTTTTTTTCCCCCTGCTCATTGTTTTTCTGGCTTACTTGAGTTGCATCAGTTCGGCTCAGAGACAGGTAATTGCTTGTGTTAACTCGTGCCAGGGAGGTGCAGTCCAGAGGAGGGATGTCTTCTGCTTTGGTGGTGGTGAGCTCTCGGACTGCACCCAACAACCTGCCTCTTGGGTGGTTGCTGCACAAGCGCTTAAAAACAGCAGGAACAGACCCTGCTGCTGAAATACCTCCCCCTGCCCATCTCCGTGGTGTTAGAGCCACTGGATCTGTCACCATTGCGAGTGAAACAGTGTGGGAAAGTGACCTGGATGGAAATAATTAAAATAAAAAAAAAGAAAAGTCTGGGTTAGTTTTAATCCATGTCAGATTTCCAGTCTGTTTTATTGCACAAGAACTGGAGCCAAAGGGTGCAGCAGCGCAGAGGGCAGGCGGGACAGCCCTGTCACCCATGTTCTCGCTGTCGGAACAGCTCGTCCTACCCCTCTGCTCTTCCAGCAGCTTCAAGGAGAACTGATTTTCGTGAGGATGGGTCCAATTGGACCCTCACAACCTGTATTCTCCTAATTATCTGGAATATACACTCCCTGCACAGGGCTTTTGGAGTTGTCCAAGCTGATCTCTAGCCCAGCACAGAGCAGGGGCTGCTGTAAATGAACTCGACAGCTGGAGGCGTTTTTGGCAGAGATGAATCTGTCCACTGCAAAGATGCTCAGGGAGCCAGTCCTGTCCATAGGCAATGCTTTAACGGTTAATTAGCTTCACTGGAACATATTTAACCCCCCCCAAGATGGAGTTTTATAGCACTAATTTACAGCCACCAGATTTGATGTCTGCCTGCTAACATAAAATAACTAACATTGTAGTTATTTTAATTTATTCAGTGCCTTTATGTCACACTCATCGTTCACTAGGGACACATGGTCATTGTTGTGTTGATTTTTTTTTTTCTAAATACTGTCATCTTTCCCCACTTTCTTCCTTCTGCGCTACCGTTCTATTTCCATTTTTGCAAAAAGGATTTATTTTCACCTCCTTTTACGTTGCATCTATTGAAAGCATTGGCAGTCAAATAGTTAATGTTGATATTTGAAGTTGGTGGTGGACTTGGACATAAGTGATAAAGCAAATGAGCAAACGCTGGCACAGAGAAGCGAGTATTTTCAGCTGCGGTTTATGCCTGACATTTATATTTGCATTGAACTTAGGCTTGGGAGGGTACAACACTGTGATTAAAGTTTACATTCTGGAGAATCTGACTGTATCAGGTCAACTGGGCAACCTGGTCACATTTAATTATCCCAAAAAGTTGCATTTAGGTGTTTGTTTTTTGTTTGTTTTTTTTTAACCTGACTGAAAATTTCAGGTAGTTATTTTGTTCTCACGGGGAGAGAGGTTGCAGCTGAATGAGAAGAAAAAAAGCATGGAGGAAACTGAAAACTCCATAGCCTTAAATGCCAATCCTGGAGGAGGTGGCCAAAGTGCAGTTTTCTGGGTTGTATGGAGGATAAATTGCTTCTTCCTTCGGCTGGATGTGTGCAGCTGGGATCAGTTTGTCCTGGGCTGGAGGGAGTGGCTGATGAAAGAGCTGCTGAAAATTGCTAAGTGACGTTTTCTGTGAAAGTCTTTAGGATTATATAAACTTGGATTAACTGTGCGAGGGTGGAAGTTTCTCCTCGGTCACTTTTGAGGCAGCTGTGTTTTAAAACTGTATTCATAAACTTACCCGCTTGAAAACTAGTTATTTTCTTTTGATTTTTGCCTTTGTTCTGTTACCTTGTCCAAAACCTGCTCCTGGTTTGCACTACTCTGATAGAAGGATTCTAATTTCTAGGCCGAGTTTATTTGTATGTGATTTATCTCTCTTTCCTTTGCCAGCCTTGTCCTTTATCTCTCCACCTCCCCTCTCCAGGGCTTATCCCTTTCCTCTTCCCCATGGCAAAGAGGGCAGAAGAAGCCAAGAGAGCATTTTGCTGAAGGTGTGGAGGGATTGGCTTGGAAAAGTTTGGGTATTTTAAAAAGATCACTTGTGAAAGTATCTGCAGAATTCCTCATGAACTGGATCTCTCAAAGCTTAGAAATCAGGCCTTCCAGACCATGAGACTAATTTGAAAAAAGATAAAAATAAAAAGGGAACTTTAAGCGATGTTTCTTTGTGGTCTTTGAGCCATTAGAGGGGGTCTGGATTTGAGATTTCCTGGTAGCAAGTTGTAGGAAATAATTTTTCTTTCTGAAAGGTGCCAGTTTTGTGAAATGACTTATGCCCAGGCACTGGGCTGTCGGGAAGGAAGCCAATTATAACTTGCAGAAATAGGCAAAACTAGACTTGTAAATGATTGGTAAGTCTAAAGACCTGCATCCTGAGGGAATTTGTATCTGTTTAGGCCCCGATTTATGCTTTGGGGGGTCTTGCCTTTATTACTACCTAACAAAACTTAAGCTAAATTTTCTTCTGACCAAGGCTGTTTCTATTTTTTTTTTTCCCCTGCACGCCATCAGCCCCAGTGCTCTGACCGTTATTATATCTGGAGAAGGAGCAGAAAGGAACTACCTGACAACGTGAGTCAGTGAAAATTCTCTCCCTCCTTGTGCAGGGACTTGGGGCTGGAGGAGAGTGTCCAGCAGGGGTCTGGCATTCCTGGTTTGTCACTCAGCTACAGGAGAGGGTGCCTGGACTTCGCTGTTAATGCCTGGGAACTAAGCTGGGAACAAGCTCCAGTGGTGACTGTGCCAGTGATGGCAGCATCCCGAAACATAACAACAGATTCCATGAAATGCATTAGTGCTTTAGGGAGGTGATTTAAGGAGAAGGGTGCTTGCTGTGAGGAGTTTGCCAAGCAATTTAAGAATATGATACGGAAATGCAGACAGATGTGAGGCAATTTGTTTAATATGTTCTATCTCCTGTCTCTGATTTCTTCAGTGTCTCTCGTCTTCTACATCATCTGTCCACTGGGTAGAATTTTCCCTGCAAGTAGCGACCGAGTCACTTGGGGAACATTTCCTCCCCCGATTTTAGTACGTGAGGTAGAAGTAAGGAGTCAGCAGACCTGCATTTTCCAGAGATGGTTGTGTCTCAACAGCATCACGTTGAAAATGTAACCTTTAAGAGAGGGTCAGGGAACAGAAGTTGCTTGATGCATGGGACAGATGAGAGTGTCACAGTCTTAAATTCATACCGGTGGCATGGGATTTGGAAATGCCCATTTCGCATTGGTTCTGAAGTTTCCCAGGATTTTCCCATTGGGTGTCTCGCTAGAGCTTTTAAATTGGTCAGCAATGTGAAGCTGTTTGCTCATGAGATGAATCATCATTAGTCATAAAAGATTCCTTACCTCAAAACGACTTCCCGTTATGAAATGGGAGAGAAAAGTAGAGGGGAGGACACATTTCAATCTCACTCCTGCTACAGGACGCCTGGGAAAGGAAATCCAACTTTTACTCTTTTTATGAAATGTTTGTTTCATTGATTGATTCCTCTAAAGTGACTGGAAACCTAGCAGTAACTTCTCCCTAACGCTGGCTTGTCTTCCATCAAAGCAATTAGGATAAACCGACTGATAAAGAGTTAGTACACATTGACCGGTGTTTTCAACCGTACTGGGGTTATCCTCATATCCTCTCCTGTTTGTAGGTTGTCCATGGGTAATTGTGGCTAATTGTTCTTCTGGGTGCAGTGAGGTGTGTACAAATCCACAGATATCCCAACCTTCCTCTCCTTTTGGTTGCAGGGAGCGGGGTCGAACGGTCTTCGGCTGACCATGGAGAGTGCTCTGACGGCCCGCGACCGTGTCGGGGTGCAGGACTTTGTCCTGCTGGAGAACTTCACCAGCGAAGCAGCGTTTATTGAAAATCTGCGAAAGCGCTTCAAGGAGAACCTGATCTACGTGAGTAGCAGAGCTGACAGACATCAAAGTGTTCCTCGGTGACCTGAGTTTGGGTATTTGCTAGGGAAGACGTACCGTAGCTTTGCTCTGCAGGTGGAGGGGTTTGGAGATGGTGATATCAGCTTTAACAGACCGTGGTTGTTTGTGTCAGAATTAGTCTGGGGTACTGCTGTGGTAACAGAGGTAGGGACTGGTTGCAGTACTCCAGTTGAGGTCTGTTGGCATTTATAGGTCTTGTCAACACTGAAAATCCCACTCACACCACATTCTTCCATTTCATGCATTCCTTCTTGTGGGCTTTCAGCAGCCATAGGCTTGAACTTGATCCTAACTGGTATATCAGAAAATCAGAAATAAGCCAGTATCCTTGCTCGCTAGAAGCAGTAAAGCCGTTTGCAAGGATAACATGTCGAGCGTAACTCCCGCGATGTCATTCTCACTGTGCTGAGAGGTCACTTCTTCAGCACCCTTGGCCTCCTTGGGAGCCCTCAGCAGCATCCCTGGGGCACCGGGGCAGACGACCCTGTCCTTGTCAACAACATAACGCCTTCAGAGCAGTCTGGGCTCTCGGAGAATCCGCTGCCAGACCTTCTGTAACCTCTCTCTCCTTTGTGTTCTCTTTTCCAGACATACATTGGCTCAGTTCTGGTGTCTGTTAATCCGTACAAGGAGCTGGAAATCTACACTAAACAGAACATGGAGAGATACCGTGGTGTCAGCTTCTATGAAGTTTCTCCTCACCTGTGAGTGGCCTGTGGGTAAACAGTGCAGTTTGTGCCCTTCCCACCCAGGCGTGTGCAATAATGACATGTGAAAACAAGCAAATGGGACTTCTCCTTGTGCCAGATGCAGCACTAAAAGTCGTAGGGATATACAGGATCCTCCGGAGGGTGTGGTGTCCAGCTCTTTCTATTCCTGTTCCTCTCTCCAAAGAGGACGAGTTGCCTTTGCGAGAGCAGTATTTGGAAAGGGAGTTGGTTCCTTCCTGGCTGGAGGAACGGAGCTGCTCACCCAGCCCTGGCAGGACAGGAGTTCATTGTTCCAGGGTTACTTGGGGTCTGCGAGTTTCCCCTGCTGCTGCCTGGCTCATCCACCTAGGGCTAACGTGGGGAAAGAGTGTGTCTATACGTGTGGGGGGGTTCTTTCCTACCTCTGCTGTTACTGCCTGACCAATATTTATCTGGTATTTCCCTTGTTGCTAAGATACCGTCAGCCTGTTGGAACACAGAGCGTATTTATTTACATGGTCTGGCCTGGTGAGCATTCCCAATTTCCCATAAAAAAAAAAAAAAAAGAAAAAAGTTTGAGGTTTAAAGTTATTTTTGAAACCATTTGAAATTTTTTTGTCAGACTGAAAGAGAAAGATGACTAAGAGGACATTTGGCTCCAAAATGTTTTCTTTTAGGATCAAAGGCCAAATTCTGAGCACCTCTTGGAGGGTTTTTTGTGGGGTTTTTTTCTTTTCTTTTTTTTTTTAAGAGGTCTTGGAAGAGTAAATGATATTATTTTTGAGCGAACTATTTGGATTGTTTCTTATTACTGGCACGGAGCCCAGGAGAGTAAGCAAAGCAGAATGCGCTACAAGCACAGAGAGGGAGAGAAACACCAGTACTTGGGAAAGTCTGAGCACTTGAAGTTGTATTTTTTGTCATAAAAATGTGATTATTATAGCGTTTCAGGCTTTTTGTGTGAATGTATATGGGGAACGATTGAACTTGAAAAAAAGCCTGCATTCACACCTGCTGAGTTCTCCCCTTGATGTAGGTGTGTCAGTGCATCGTGTCGATGTGCAGGTGCCCTGAGCAAAGGGATCTGTCCCCAGAAAGTACCCGGCAGTGGCTTCGATCAGCATGGGGCAGTTCTGGTGAAGCAGCAGAGGCTGCAGAGCCAGCAGCCCAGAATTCCACCATCAGCTCTCACCGGCCAAGTGTTGTTGCTCCGTAGGTTCCCTTCAGTCCTGCCTTCCAGGCAGAGACCTGGCCTGGACGCAGCCGCTTCTGCCCATGATCAGGGCGCTCTCAAGGGCTGCTTTGTCCTTCGGTGAGAATTCTGTGACTCTGGAAAATTGCTGGGGCTGTGGCTGCTATTTTATTTGTGTGCAGTAGGTACGGGACTCAGCACGGTGGCCATGCTCATGTCTAATGGAGAGTGCTGTCAGCTCTGCTTTAATTCCTGTATGTGCTACACAAAGTGACTTAAATCACAAAGTAGCTGATTATTTCTTAGGCTGTTCTCTTGTTTTAACTAGTCCCATAAGAAATTGGAAAACCTGCAGCTCATCAGTAAACCCTTGAGAACTGTGGTACCAAATACCAGTGCTGCTCCAACTGGGAAAAGAGTGGGCTTTGTTAACTGTTTTTATTGTTCCATTTAAAAACATTACGTTATTTGATTAATTTACATTACATTATTTGTTTGTTTATGTATTCAAAAAATATTCTGAGGAGCACTGAATTGCTCTGTATTGTACTACTTTGTCCTTCTCCTTTTACAGTATTTCAGGTGTTTTTTTTCCTCTTTCTCTTATTCTAAACTGATTCTGGAAAGCCAAAATACTTCAAGATTGCTACTCCAGTGTCAAAATAGTTTAAGGCTAGGCCCGAGTGCTGGGTTTTCTGGGAAGTGCGTCACACGTAGTCATTTGAAGGAGTGAAGTTATCCCTATGGGCTTGGAACACAGCATACTTCCCAGAGTGATCTGTCACATCCTGTCCTATTTATAGCCTGCCGGGGGGTTCAGAGATGGTGACTGCAAACGGGACCTATAAACATCTTTAAGTAAAGTGATTCTGTATGTGGTGTGCATGACTGTTAGCTTCCTGCAGTACTATAAACCCCCCTAATAAAGGCACGAGTCTACAGGCAGTTCTTTACATTAAATTTACATTTATCCAACTGTGTTCAAAATACTCCAGAGACAGAATTGAGATGGGAAGAGAAGGACTTGATGACTGTAGTGGGGTAAGTGTGCAATTGTGTTGCTAGGTAGCTCATTGGTGTTGCCTTAGCACCAAGTATTAATAGACTTGAGAAGGCCACGGCTGTTATTTTGGCGTGATTATTTGTAATTAATTTCACAGCATGAGCATTTGGAGAGGGAAAAAAAAAAAAAGGGGAGAAAAAGAAAAGCAAAGCTACTAAAAGGTTGTCAAGTGTGTGAAGACAGGATATCTGCTTGATCACCACATGTAAGACAGCTGAAAATATGGTTATGGAGGTTGTCTTCTATGAGTGCATTGTGAAGGGCTAACACTGCACATTTCTCTTACCCTCTTCCATTGTGCCTATATGTTCCTTCTCCTCTCAATGAGGTACCAATGGTACCACCATTGTCAGGCTCATCCTCCTGCTTTTGGTGGTGTAAAAGCGTGTGTGATCCTTGGTATCAGACCTTGTCTGGTCTATAGCAGGGAGGAAAAGAGAAGAGAAGGAAAAAGCAGCAAAGGAAGTAGCAGGGCTCCGGGAGGAGCAAACCTTGGCTGCAGATGGGCAGGAGGAACCCTCTGGTGTTTGGGGTAGCATTTGACCTAAGTTGGATGGAAGCTTATGGAGCCTGTGGGATGCTTATTAGTCTGCACTGGTGTATCCGATTCTTCCTGCCATCCAAGAGAAGCTGTGAGAGGTTGGGCTTTTCTGGAGCCACCCAGAGAGCAAAGTGCAGTTGTGACCTTCTGAGTGTATCGTCACGTCATAGATAAGCTGGAATAAAAATCAATGGAAAACAAGATGTTTCCTGAATGTAAAGGTTTTCTTTGTCCTGTGGGACCAATGTTGACAGATCATGTATATTTAGAAAAAAAAGTTAATCTGCACCATTTAGTCATCTTCTACAGAAACTCTTCTCATTGGAGAGACTCAGAAGAACAGTTTTTAAAGGAATTTTATAGATTTGTGCTATCATGCTGCAGAAACTTGGCTCAGAGGTTAAGATGTGTATGTAGTGGATGTGTGGTGGTTGAGAGATGTCAGAAAGTGTTCACAGCAATCTCCTGTCTCATCACCGGTGTGCAGTGACGCGCTCGTACCTGCCCCGTGGACATGTACTTCTGTTTGAGGCATCTCTGCTGGGAGTTTGTCTTTGAGGAGTCTCTGCCCTTCACTTGTGGAAACAAACTAATGCCTGGCTGTCGTTGTCCCTTAGCTACGCCATTGCAGACAACTCGTACCGCTCCCTGCGCACGGAGAGGAAGGACCAGTGTATTCTCATCTCTGGGGAGAGCGGGGCTGGCAAAACGGAGGCCACCAAGAAGATCCTGCAGTACTACGCCATCACCTGTCCCGCCAGCCAGCAGGTCGAGACCGTGAAGGACCGTCTGTTACAATCCAATCCCGTCCTGGAGGTAACTCTGGAGCAGGGGAACTTGACATTGAGTCACACCAGGGGCACTCACATTTTCCAGCTGAGGGGGTGGAGGCAGCTGGAACCCACGGAGCACTCGGTGCAGAGCCGGGAGCGAATCCTGGGAACGCTGCTTCGGAGCTTGCGAGTGGATCGTTTCACTGCACACAGGGGAATCCCAGTCCCCTTCCAAGCCAAAGAAGTGGCCGTCAGCTGCTGAACTGGCTGGCCCTTCGCAGCCCAGCAGGAGCAGTTCTGGAGCGGGCAGGCGGCGAGCAGAGAGGGGTGTTTGGCGTGGAAAGAGTCCTGGGGCGCTGGAGAAGTCTGCAAAGCCAGGATGGGACGGACACATGCGCCGTGGGCACAGCATTGCCCTCTAATAAATGCATTTGTGGGTGCATTTTGTAGTGCTGTGGTGTCCTCTAGTGTCCAGTCCCGAGCTGTCTTTGCAGTCCCCTTTGATATTTCCTCTCCCTGTGCTGCCTGCATGGGAAAGGTGTGCTCCTGGGGAGGGAGAGCCTGTCGGGTTGTGCCTGCTGCGAGCAAACAGCCGTGATGAAAGGGGGAAGCTTTGAAAGGACTGTCAGACGTGACATATGTTGTCAGCAGCGAACTGGCATTAAAATCAGCTTGGTGGGGGGGATGGAATTGTTTTCAGAGACATGCTCCATCTGCAGTGCTGGTACTGGGTATAAAGATCAGCATTAGAATTTGGGTAGCAATCTGTTGTCTTCTTGGGGCAAACCTAGGCTTTCATGGCTGTAAATAAACAACTGGCAGCTTCACCAAAGTGTTTATAAATAGCCTTATTTGATACTTATTTTTCTGTAATCATTTTCATTTCAGGCCTTTGGAAATGCAAAAACCCTGCGGAATGACAACTCCAGCCGATTTGGGAAATATATGGATGTGCAGTTTGATTACAGGGTAACTTCAAATTTGTTTTATACTTCAGAACTGGTCCCAGTCATAGCAGGTCTCTGTTGCCTGTGCTTTCACTTGTAGAGTGATGGTTTTGCATTCTTTTGATGACAGTGAAAGCAGAGTCTCTGGTAGCAAAATTTCGTTCCAGAGGATTTTATGGAACAAGCTTCCCTTTCTTTCTTCCCTCATTTCTCTAAGGGGGCAGTGAGATTAAATCCTCTGACTTCTAGGGTATGTGTGCACCACGCTCCCAAACAAAATCCATGGAAGCCAGCTGTGATCTGAAGATAATCTCTGTCCTGTGTAACTTTACATAGTGTTTGTTTCGATTCTGAATTCAATTCCAAATTGCCCCACACTATGAAGATGAAGATAGTGCAAGAACTGAGTAGCTCAGCCCTGCAGTCTTTTAAACATCTCAATATGCAATCCCTCCACACTCGTAGTGTTGCTGATTTTCCTTTGAGTTGAATTCCTTCTGAGAAGGAATTTTACCCAAGTGAAGATCCCATTCAGTATGTGCTGTAGCCACGATCTGTGTAATGGCATGGTATGGTCACTTGATAGCTCATTTTGCATACGCTTCAAAACTCAAATTGCCACTGTTTTAGCTGAAACAGAGATTGTGATACAAAAGGATAGATAATTTTCCGTCATTTCATAGCCTGTCATTTGGTATCCTGTTTGCCTTTGAATAGACCACCAAGATCAGAAATACTTTCCTCTACATTGATGAACTATTTCAATGTATCTGGTTTGATTTAGGGGGCTCCTGTCGGGGGCCACATCTTGAACTACCTCCTGGAGAAATCCCGAGTTGTGCACCAGAACCATGGAGAAAGGAACTTCCACATTTTCTACCAGCTGCTAGAAGGAGGGGAAGAGGACTTACTGCGAAGGCTGGGCCTCGAAAAGAGCCCGCAACAGTATCACTATCTAGTAAAGGTGGGCATTATTGCATTAACTGGTTATTCTTATAATATTGTTATATTATGGGACTGATATTTTCTCGTTAATTTTGTAGTTTACTTCCCTCACTTCAAAAATAACACTGCAATGACTGCTATAAAAATAAATACATAGCAGAAGTGCATTGAGCATGAGTAATATATCTTTGACAATTATTTACTTATTTACATCAAGCTGTGTCTTTTTAGGGTCACTGTGCAAGAGTCAGCTCCATAAATGATAAAAACGATTGGAAGACTGTGCGAAGAGCCCTCTCCATTATAAGCTTCAAGGACAACGAGGTGGAGGTAAGACATGTTTGACAGCACAGCTGATTTTCCTACTTTTAAGGAATTTTTCTGCTTTGGTTTGTTATTTCTGACCGAATAAGGCCTTCAGAGTGAATGTATTCTCCCCAAAAATTCTGGGAAAAATACAAAATGTTCTTGTCAAATGTTAATTAATACAGAAATCTCACTGCCTTTTCTCACTGTTTGTTCATTTCATTGTCCTGTTTTCTGCCTGTTTCTTCCATCCAAGGATTTGCTGAGCATTGTGGCGAGCGTCCTGCATCTGGGGAACGTGCAGTTTGCTGCTGATGAGCAAGGAAATGCTCAGGTCACTACAGAGAATCAGATTAAATACCTGGGTAGGGTGAGTATCACCAGTTAGAGGTATGTTATATTAAAGATGAATTAGAGAGGATTCCTTATTTTGAACTTGGTACCATCGTGTCATTTTAGAACATGATTTAGAAGTTTCATAAATTTACTTTTATTAACATCAAAACTCTTTAATTGACAATTTCTCTATTTACCACTTGATCGACCACTGATTTGAGGCAGTAGGATAGGACTAGACCTGCCCTGGAGAAGAGTTTTAAAGCAAGAACCACCCTTGTGGCTTTGCTTAGTCAGTTCTTTGTGCCAGAATAATCAATCTAATTTATTTGTCAGGTCACCTCGCTCCCAGAAAGGGAAGGACTGACGTTGCAAGAAGTCTTGCAGTGAGAATGGGAAATGAAGGGCTGTTCCACTGGGCTGCGCTTTTGAGGACTAGTCTTTCTGATCTCCTAAAACTAGTACTGATAAATTGAACATACCCCTTCATGAATTAATTTAGTATCTTACTGCTTTGCAGCTTCTAGCAGTTGAGGGCTCTGTTCTTCGGGATGCATTGATCCACAAGAAGATCATAGCCAAAGGGGAAGAGGTAAGGACATGAACTGGGGATCTGGGAGGCACACGGAATTAAATCAAGCTTGCAATACATCATCAGCTCTCTTACCAGAGCTAAACAGTTCCCTTCTCACTTGTTAAACGAGGTTGTCAGTGCAAGTCCCACAACCTGATGGTGACTGGCAGCATGTGCAGCTGGGAGACAGCGACACGAGCTGAGCCCAGACAGGATGGTGTTGAGTGGTGGTTTATTAACAATGAACAAGGGAACTGAATCCCTCAGTGGAATGGCTGTTGAGTGGCTTTTTTTTCCTGCTCCCCCTGCAGCTGATCAGTCCTCTGAACCTGGAGCAGGCTGCCTATGCAAGGGATGCGCTCGCTAAGGCGATATACGGACGCACCTTCTCCTGGCTGGTTAACAAAGTTAACAAGTCTCTTGCTTACAAGGTAAATGAACCTTCTGTTTGTTGATCTCTAATCAAGCCTGATAGGAAGTTTCAAATCTTTTAGCTGCAAAGCTCCACATTGTACGGCAATCTCCCAATTTATTTGTTTTCCATTAAGAAGAGCGTAAGGAGTTAATGCTGTCACTGAATGGGTAGGATGCCGTGATGGATCGTAGCTGTGAGTGCATATCAACATTTATTTTTTGCTGGGTTTCAGGAAGGAGAGTTTCCAGGCTGGAGAAGTACAACAGTTCTAGGATTGCTTGATATCTATGGATTTGAGGTTTTCCAGCACAACAGGTTTGTTTCAATCAGTTTCTTTGAGTTTTGAGTGAGCTCTTCATGACTTCATTCATTATAGTGTTTTCTCTCTGTTGTGAAATAAGACAACATTCCATCTCTGGCTCTCTTAGTAAGAGAGAAAGAGATGACGTTTCAGCTTCAGGAAATCAGTTGAATAACTAATAATCACGGAGCTTCTAACACGTGGGGCATCCAGCTAATATTTAGCATTTGCAGCTGTTAATGTTCCTGATATTTTAAAGAGACTTTTGTCTTTTGGGGGCATATTCATGCGATAGCTTGAACTCTGCCTTTGTCCAGCTCTGGCACAGTGGTGGCTGTTGTTGTGGTGTCTTTCCGTGGTGATGTGAATGGGAAAAAACAGCTACAGAACTCCAGCTATGTCAGAGTCTGGAACTTGACTCTAGCAGAAAGCAATGAACTGAGACACTCAAATTTGCAGTATTGGGCACTTCTTAAAAGTTTTTGTGTTCCTGTGTTCCACCCTGCATGTCCATTTTTCCCTCTTTCTGGAACTCTTTTGTGAGATCCACTAAATTATAAACTTACTAAATTTATACATTCAGTAAATAAACACAAAATCTCTTCTGTTTCTCTTGATTTACACAGAGATGTATTTGTGCTGCTGCCTGCTAATTATAGCTTCTTTTATTTGTGGTACAGTGTTAGTGATTATTTTTCTGATTTTTTTTTTTTTTTTATTTGCAGCTTTGAGCAATTTTGTATTAATTATTGTAATGAAAAGTTGCAGCAGCTCTTCATAGAGCTCACATTAAAGTCTGAACAAGAGGAATATGAGTCGGAAGGCATTGCGGTAAGAGCCAATATCGTCACTTCCACTGTCTCCTTTGCAGCACCTCCTGCAGGCCAGAGCACAGATTAGAAAAGGAGCTACTAATAACGGTTTGCAAAGTAAATGAGTTAGAGTTTTCCTTTTTTCTTTCTTTTTGAAACACTTTGGTAAGTGTGTGATACAGCTAGAAGCGAGTAGTGGCTTTCCAGTCTTTTACTTTGATAGAAAAAAATGCTTTTTGAAGGGAACATTAGGCAAACAAATTTGATGAGTGAAAAAGCTTCGTTTCAAATTTGACAGAAAGATGATTTAAGTAAGGTGCTGTCTGAAATGTTCTGAAATGCTCATTTATTTTTTTTTTCCAGTCTAGAATTGTTTTCACCCAAATGTGATTTCTTGTCTTTGTAGTGGGAACCAGTTCAGTATTTCAATAACAAAATAATTTGTGATTTGGTGGAAGAGAAATTCAAAGGCATCATTTCTATTCTGGTGAGTTGACAACACCTTTTTTAAATGAAAAAGTTCATAGGTTCATAGAATCCTTTGGGTTGGAAGGGACCTTTAAAGGCCATCTAGTCCAACCCCCCTGCTGTGAGCAGGGACATCTTCAACTAGACCAGGTTGCTCAGAGCCCAGTCCAACCTGACCTTGAGTGTCTCCAGGGATGGGACATCTCCCACCACTCTGGGCAACCTGGGCCAGGGTTTCACCACCCTCAGTGTAAGAAATTTCTTTCTTGTATTTAGTCTGAATCTTCCCCTCTTTTAGTTTAAAGCCATTACCCCCTGTCCTATTGCTACAGGCCCTGCTAAAAAGTTTGTCCCCATCTTTCCTGTTGCCCCTTTAGGGATTGAAAGGGTCTGTAAGGTCTTCCTGGAGCCTTCTCTCCTCCAGGCTGAACACCCCCAACTCTCTCAGCCAGGGGCAGTAGGGTGGAAAACAAGGGGAAGAACACTGGAGGAAGTAAAAGATCTAAACTCGTATTAGGATTATTTGGGCGGGTGGGAAGAGTTATGATAGACTGAACAGTGACACCATGAAAAGTCATATTGTATCACCTTCGTCTGCTCTCGGGAAAGAAGCTTCCAATCCAGGCAGTCTGGAAGGAGGACAGTGTTTTCCTTTCCAGCTCAACAATTCTTTTGTTGAACTATGAGCTGGGCAACCTGTTAAAAGGCCAAAGGGTCAAACTGGGGCAGTCTTTCAGTGAGAAAGGAATTAGAGCTGGCCTGTGCACTGATGAGCACAGTAAGAAATTGATACTAGAATGTGTGTGTTTGTAGGATGAAGAGTGTCTGAGACCTGGGGATGCCACAGATACAACCTTCTTGGAGAAACTGGAGGAGACTGTGAAGAATCACCCTCATTTCCTCACGTGAGTGTTCCCATAGCTGAGGACAGTTATGCTGGTAGGATGCAAGTGTGTGACAGAGCCTAGAGCTTTAATTATTCTTAGATAACATTATAACTCATTATGTGTATGTCAGTAGCATCCTGGGTATACTGGGTCCCACATAAAAGATGATTGTGTTTTCTTTTATAAAGAGATTAGATTGTGAGTTAAGATAATATAAAATAAATTGTCATCACAAACTGCTTTGCTCTTCTCCAGACTGTGCTTCAGAATACAATAGAGTAACAAAACCCCTTGTAACTGACTTGCCTCTTCACTGATCTCCTCCTGGCATCCTACTGCTGATGTGTCCAAGGAATTTGCAGTTTTGCAGCTTCTTGGCTCCTCTGAGATGTGGTCCAATACTTGAGCTGTGACAAAGGTTCTGGTTTTGCAGTATTAGGTTGGGTCATTCCCCTGCATTGATGACTGGAGTCAGGCTTAGGAATAACTAGAACGTGGAGCAGAATTTTACTGATAAAAATAGTGTTCAGAGGTGTGTATGTGTTCAAATGATTGAAGCAGTGTTAGTGCTCATGAAATTGAGAGGTTTCTATTGCACTAACTCCCCTTTGTGCCCACCTGCTTCCCGGAGGATATCGATGTCCTCCTTTGACTTGGGTAACCTCTCTGTGTTGCTGCCGCTCCAGTTCGATGGGTGTGAATTCCATGTTTCACCTTTCAGACTGTTCACTTCAGTTTTGGAGCTGCAGATGGCTCTTTATTCTTCCTGAATGTTCTGCTCAGGTTGGGCTCCGTTTGGCACCCGGGGGTGTGCCAGCCTGTGGCCAGCAACATCACTGCCCTCTCCCCTGCTGCCTCCACTCTGATTTCATGTGCACACAGAACCACTCTGCAGCCGTGCCAGGAAGCTGAAAGTTCATCCATTTGAAATATAAATACGTTTAATGACATTTTTATGATTTGATGATTGATAACTCTATTAGCTTTTGGTCTTGAACATCAGCAAGTCAGATTTTTTTCTCCCGCCCTTCTTCTGTGTCCCACTCTGAGATTCAATGCCAGAACTGCTTTTTGAAGTGAATGCCCCCCTGCCCAATAAAACAGATGTTTGTTTCTCATGAAGCTTCTTTTCTTTCTCACCAGGCACAAGCTTGCTGACCAAAAGACCCGCAAGTCGCTGGGGCGGGATGAGTTTCGGCTGTCGCACTACGCTGGAGATGTCACCTACAGCGTTGCAGGTACGTGTGTGCACCACCTCTGCTGTCTCTCACTCTTCTTTCCTCCTCCTCTTCTCTGCCCTTCGTATTAACACAGCTTCACTATATAGTAAAAAAAATCTGGGCGTAGAATACATCCACACATTAGTTAATTAACTAGATTAATTTCCCATCTCAAATTCCTGCCTTGTTGTGAAGTTCCTGTGGAACAGCAGCGGCAGCTTGAGCGGTTTCTTTCTCTTCCAGGTTTTCTAGATAAAAACAATGACCTTCTCTTTCGGAACCTGAAGGAGGTGAGTGTGGATACAGGATGTTTCTGGTTTAAAATGGGGTGGCACCTGAGGGAAAAGATTCTTTTCTCCAGGTGGAGTCTAATGCGTATCCATAGGGCTGTGCTATGAAAAGACAAATTGAATTGAGGTGCCCAAAGTTCATTTTATTATTAAAAATCAAAACAAAACCCCAAACAGTTTTGTCCCATGTTTCTTTGATAGTTCTCTGAAGAATACTCTGTACTCGAAAGTCATTTATCTCTGAAAATGTCTCTCTCTGCAGACTATGTGCAACTCGGAGAATCCCATCATAAATCAGTGTTTTGACAGGACGGAGCTGACAGACAAGAAGAGACCTGAAACGGTAAGAACACAAGCTGGATGGAAGTGGGACTGTTTCCTCTTCCTAAAAGACATGTCCTGTCTAACAGGGTAACCTGAACACAAACCTTTTACACTTAAAGCTGGGAGACAGAGGTTTCTTCTGCAGTCACAAGTACTCGCTTTAGGTCGTCACTTCATAGTTTTCTTTCTTTTCTCCTAGGCAGCAACTCAGTTTAAAAACAGCCTCTCCAAACTCATGGAAATTCTGATGTCCAAAGAACCCTCCTACATTCGTTGCATGAAGCCGAACGATGCCAAACAGGCTGGTATGACCCTGGTGACTCTTCTGCTTTTGTTTTTTTCTGTGACAGCTATATATAGAGCACCAGATCACAGTCACGGAGGCGCAGAAGGGGGCTCAGATGAAGAAGTCCTGCAAGACTTTTTCATTTTGGGTCTGTGCCAGAGCTTCTTGTAGGGCGGTGGTGGCACTACCAGCAGCCAGGAATCAGAATGGGAGCACTGGTCTTGGGTGGAGTAGGGTCATGTTTAAGGTGAAGCATTATTAACCTACGTAACTTCCTTCTAATGACCCTTATTCTCCCTCCTGTATGCATAAACGTCCTAGAGGAGAACTTCTTTTTGGAACCACATATAAATGTGTATTAAAGAGCAGGGGGGGAAGACAGGAGACACAAAGCTAGTTGTATGGGACCTGCACCAAGAGCATGGGTTAGAGGTTAAGGATAACTGTGTAAGATAACCAAGAACAGAGCATGCCTCTTCTCCAGAAGAAGGGACAGCTATGCATTAGTCATCTTACTCTATTTTCGTGCTCTCTCAAGATCGATTTGATGAAGTTCTGATCCGACATCAAGTGAAATACCTGGGGTTGATGGAGAACCTCAGAGTGCGCAGAGCTGGGTTTGCTTATCGAAGAAAATACGAAGTTTTCCTGCAGAGGTAAGATGACCTTGGACTTCTCTCTCCCTCTGGTGGTGGTCCCACAAATGTTTGAGGCCGGGGAGCTGTTCTGAACAGCAGAGAGACAGCCCTTATGTGGCCTCTCCCCCCTTCCATTGCCCATATGGACTGGACTTCTCTCCCTAAGGTTTCTTCTGCTGTCACTTTACAGGTACAAATCCCTTTGTCCAGAAACGTGGCCGACGTGGGACGGCCGGCCCCATGATGGGGTGGCTGTGCTGGTGAAGCATCTAGGCTACAAACAGGAAGAATACAAAATGGGACGGTGAGTTCTTCTGTTTTCTTAATTTGAGGTTATGAATCATTGGCCATCCATGTCCCTGCTTTTAAATAAAGCTTCTCTATCTAATGGGTGGGGAAAAGATTAGACATCCCGAAGGGGATGCTAAGGGCAGGAAGCAAACTTCTCCAACATGTTAAATAGAATTCTGCATTTCTATTTCTAGAACAAAGATTTTTATCCGCTTTCCCAAGACCTTGTTTGCAACGGAAGATGCTCTGGAAGTGAGGAAACAGAGTCTGGGTGAGTCACCCACACTGCAGTCACTTTGTGGACAGTTAGCTGTCTGTTTTCTGATTTATTTATTTTTTTTAATGTTTATTTGGAGAAGGACTTTTGTTTACAAGGTTGACCCTTTTTCTACCAAAATCTGCTTGGTCACAACTTCTAATTTGCTGTTTTTCTTGCAATTTCAGCAACAAAAATGCAGGCCACGTGGAGAGGTTTCTACCGTCGAAAGAAATTCCTGCACATGAAACACTCAGGTATGAGAGAGAGAGAGGAAGGGAGGGAGGGAAGGAACTGCGGTGCTGGGTCATTGCGTGGTGTGAAGGGCTGTTGTTAGAGATGATTTGAGTTTGATGTGCAAGAGGGAACATTCCCAAAGCCTTGCTGGAAGTAGAGTGAAAGATGGCAGTGTAGTCCCCAGTCCTTTAGCCTGTGGGACTCTGAACACGAAAAGCAGATTTAACTCATGTTCACCCAGCACTTCCCACCTGCTGGTGGTTTTATTGACATTTATCTATTCTATCGTAGTATTAAGAACTTAAATTATATTCTTTCCCATATGCCATGTTGAAGGCTGTTTATTTCCAGAGCAGGCTTTCTGGAGCGCTCTTTGTTGTCAGTTTTGTTGCCAGTCAATACTGGTGCATGAAGGAGATCACTTAGTGCCAAATCATCTTCTTATTTTTAGCAATAGCAATCCAGTCCTGGTGGCGGGGAACCCTGGGACGCCGAAAAGCTGCCAAGAAGAAGTGGGCTGTAGAGACTATCAGAAGGTACGTAAAGAATAACCCAAGCCATCAAATACTTATTTCTCAACAGTAGGATGGTAAGAATAAACTTTCTCATCACTACAGCACAAGGGTTTTTTTTAATAAATTACAACTAGTAAGTAAAATCCCAGGAATTGTTTTGGTTGGAAGAGATCTCTAAATACCACTAATTTTTATCACTTTTCTAATAAGTATTTTTTTTCCTTAGGTTCATTAAAGGTTTTATTTACCGGAACCACCCTCGCTGCCCAGAGAATGAGTATTTCCTTGATTACATCCGCTTCTCCTTCCTCATGAACCTCAAGCGTAATTTACCAAAAAATGTTTTGGACAAGTCGTGGCCAACTCCTCCTCCGTCGCTGTGTGAGGTAGGTACAACCGCACCGGCTCGGGGCGATCACACGTGGGATGGAGGAGAGTAATGTCAATGTTGAAGACCAGGGGCCACCAAAGGCCCGAGGGGACACTCCTGCTATCAGAGAAGAACAAACCAGGTTCCCGCTCAAGTTCCATGTTGCATTGGCATCTCTGCTAGTAGAATTGATCCAAACATCATTGGGTATCTCTAAAATTATTAGAGCTATAGTATTGAAAGTTCTTGAGAGCGTGGTGCTGTTGCAACATCGTTTTCTACTGGTTTTCTCTGCCGTTTCTGAAATTTTATTCCCTTTTTCTCTGAACAAACTAAGTTCCCTCTGGACAGTTAAATTGGCTGCACTGACGATGCGGTTGCCTGTGAGGAATATATTAAACTTCCTCTCTTGCCTTTATTATGCTGCATCTGGCAGAACTGGGGTTTTAGCTGATCAAACCAAAATATTGCAGAAAGCCCCAGTTCTCCAAAGGTTCTGCTCTGGAACACAGGTACAGCTGCAAGCACAGAAGGGCATAGCACATGGGGTGCTCCTGGTATTCATTCTCCATTCTAAAGGAGAATGTTGCAGGGCAAACTCTCTTAGAAAGGTGGAAAAATCAACTTCCTATTATTCGATTTTAAAAGTGACTCGGTCACGAAACTATTTTAATTCAGCAGTGCCTTTTCTGCACTTGCTTCTCATCTGTTGTCACTGTTTGAATGGATTTGTCAGTAATTTTGAGCTGGTTTTGTTCACTGTGGGATTTCTTCTTCAGGCATCCCAGCTCCTGCGCCAGCTGTGTATGCAGAACATGGTCTGGACCTACTGCAAGAGGATCAGCCCAGAATGGAAGCAGCAGGTACGAGACGACGTCACAATATTTCACAAACTGCAGGGGGTTTCTCAGGGTTATTTATTGTAGGAAATCTGATCAATGCTTATGAATGCTTAAAGGCAGGGTGTCAAGAGGATGGACCAGTCTTTTTTCAGTGGTGCCCAGTGACAGGACAAGAGGAAATGGGCACAAACTTGAACATAAGAAGTTCCACCTAAACATGAGGAGGAACTTCTTTACTTTGAGGGTGGCAGAGCCCTGGAACAGGCTGCCCAGAGAGGTGGTGGAGGCAAGGGCAGTCAGTTAACAATCCAAGAACATTGAGACAAAAACCAAAAAGACTAGAATGTACATTAAATAAATTAAAAAACCCCATTATATACATATTTCAACACATACTACTTAAACAGTGTTGCTGTGTAACCAAGCCCCTATATAAACTCTATACTGAAAGGCCCTGTTATTCTTCCCATGGAAGATAAAAATGTAATAAGCTGCATTATTCTGGTTGTATCATATAAAGTAGACCGTAAGAATTCTGCAGACACAAAACTAGTCATTTTCCAAACAGAGAAGTTACGTGAACAGTTACAGCTGCTGTTCTAGCTAAAAAGAGTAAAAATGAAACCAAGATTTGATTGGTCTTAGTCATGAAAAGGTAGGAGGAGGGAATTTTTTTTATATTCCAAAAAGCTCAGTGAAAGGACATAATAGGAAACATATACATTAAATAATTTAGATATAACTGTTGGAGATAATAGTAATAGTTGCCATTAAGCTTTTTTTATTGCACAGTATGGATAGTGCTTGTGAAGGCCTGTAAAGCATTAAGCACATGTAATGAAATGCTGTAGATTAGATAGTGGCTGAGCCTGTGATTAAGGACACAGGATTAATACCAGCCATTGCTGAGCTGGAGGTGGGAACTCAGCAGAACACGTTCTTTCCCCCAGCAAACCAGAGTCAGGCTATCTTTTATCCCCATTTTTTACCTATAAATCATCTCGGGTAGTTCATACCGTGTAACAGCACCCATAACGTGCATTTGCCCTAAATCAAGCAAAAGGGGCTTTTCCTTTTTCCTCTGTCACTGGTTTTGTTCTTGGTCTGAAGGAGCTCAAGCTGGGAACCAAGAGCACGGGTTCATATTCACGCTGCGGGGTGACTGTGCCCTGGAGTGACACCACCATGAAAGGGACCAAAAGGTTACAGTGACTGATGGCCAGGCAGTCCCAGGGCAGTGCGGCAACGAAGTGCATTGTACTGTTTGTCAGAGAAAAGAAAAAAAAGCATTTCTTTTCTACCCTGTTGAAAATGTAAGGGAGGTATGGAATATTTGGGGTAATTTTGTGACTAGTATGATTCAGGAGGTCAGAAGGACCATCTCTTTTAAGACAAATTTAATTAGTGTAATATTTCTCAAATTTCTCCTTAAACAAGAATCCATCTTTTACGTTTGCAGTTGGAACAAAAAGTAATTGCCAGTGAGATTTTTAAGGGCAAAAAAGACAATTACCCCCAGAGCGTTCCTAGACTCTTCATCAATACTCGACTTGGTGAGTAGGTGTTGTGGAGTTTAATGGGAAGAAGGAAGGGGGAGATTAATCTGCTCTTTTCTTGCTAGAAATTTCTTTCTGACCCCCACCCTCTTTGGTTTTAATACAGGTAATGAAGAGATAAATGCTAAAGTCCTTCAGGCTTTAGAAAATGAAGCAATTAAGGTGAGATGTGTGTCCTGATACTTTTGTCAAGCTTCTAGAGTTATTCAGCAGAATATTAGAAGATTAGATTTCTGAAGAAAATACAGCAAGAATTTTCTATTCTATTAACCTTTAATACCTCAGCAGAGAGGCTGTGGGGAGAGCTGATGGCTCAGGAATATGCTGTGGAGATTTGGGCAAGTTTAATTATGTCAGTTAAGAACTGAAAGGGTTGCAGGTGACCTGGCTGGAAAGGAGAAACTAAGCCAGACCTGGATTTTTTCAAGCCCAGGCAGCTGTAGTCATTGGGTTATTGCTCAGGACCCCTCTGGGTCACCAAGGACACTGTGGCAGACCTGAGAACAGGACTCAGAACTGTCTCCATTCCCAGTTTAGCAGCCTCTGGTCAGTGCCTCCCAGGAGCTCTCCAGGCTAAAGGGAAGGCAGCTGGCAATTAAACACGTTGGGTTTTTAGCACTGTTAACACTAATTTCAGTATGCAGTTCCTGTCATCAAGTACGACCGGAAAGGATACAAAGCGAGAGCGCGGCAGCTGCTGCTGACCCAGAACGCGGTCGTCATCGTGGAGGAATCCAAAATCAAACAGCGGATCGACTACGCCAATCTGACAGGTAAGAGCCCTCGCATAAAGGGGGCCTGACCCCCTTGACTGAAGTCAGACCTCACCTTGGCTACGGTTAAATAATAAAAATAACCAGTTTGTCTTTGTCCTGGACAAGAATGGAACTATCTGATACTGACAAGCATTTAAAATTTGTAGTATTTTGAAACTGAATTCTTCTAAGATTAAACTCCTTAAGATGTCACAGAAATTACTCAATTTGTCTGTCTCCCCAGAGCCCCCTCCTAAGCCATTTCCCAATTGCACGTCCCCCCACCGCAGGGGAGTTGCACCATTGATTCCACAGCAGCTGCCTGGGACACCACAGCTTTCAGCCCTCCCGGCAGCCGATGGGGACTCCATACTTTGAGGGGAGCTTGGTCAGAGAGAGAAAAGTGCCGAGTCTGGGGCACTGTAGTCATCATTTGGCTTTGTCTGAAACCTCTCACTTCACAGCTCCAGCTCCGCTACAATTACTCTTTAAAGCCATCAGTTCAACGTCAGCCTGATGCAACGGTACCGCGTTTGTAGCTGTCACCCTTTGAAGCGGTTTCCAAGGGCAACACTAATTTGGGGCTGACTCCTGTAAGATGCTATTATGGCAGAGATGGATGTTTCTCTCCACAAGGATTGGTCTAGTTCAATTTAAATAGCTAATCCAGTTTGTATCTAGTGTGAAGATATTAAATGAAGTCCAAAAATAAACTAGGAAGAACCAGATGCTGCTGAAACAGTGCATTGCTCCTGAACTCATCCCTGCTCCAGGGAGAGGACTTTTTTTCCTTTAGCAAACCAGAGAACTCAGGGTGGAGGCTGAGCCTCTCACTCGCTGCGTGGTGGGAAGGCACCACTGTCCAGAGCAGGAGAAACCCTGGATTCAGAACCCCAGTGGGTCTTGGTGCAGTGTAATGAGAAGCTACAGCTGGACCGATACTCCAGCGAGTGGGTGTGGGTTCAGTCTGTCTCCCAGACCTGGCTGCAAGGCAAGGACCTCACAGCAACAGTCACTTTCTGGAGCCAAGCTCCTACAGCAGCTCTGGCCTTTCTTACCACATAGAATCGTTCAGGTTGGAAAAGACCCTTGGGGTCATCAAGTCCAACCGTCAACCCCACTCTACAGCATTCTCCCCTACACCATATCCCCCAACACCACAGCTAAACGGCTCTGAACACGTGACAGGCAAGACAACAGGGACCACATTGTTCCAATTGTCCCTCTCCTTCTCAGCACCCCAGTAATTGCACCACTCACCCACCTACAGAGTAGAATGAAGAACCTGTCCAGCGAGCGCTGAAAAGTAAAATTTTGGCCATAGGTCCCTTAACTGGGCAAAGCAGCTCCTTTTCAAGTCCATGAGGGCGATGACAGTTTGTAAACCGGCATTCTTCTTCCTCCTGATGGACGGATGGATCTGACAGGTCCTTTTCCATCTTGAAGAGCAGAGTTATAAGCTGATTGTCTGTCACCTTGCAGCCTCTTCAGCCTCTGTTGTCACCTTAGCACAGAGCTTCTGTGCAGCTTCTCAGCTGTCGGGTTTCTGGGGCTGAGAACAGCAGCTGGGAGAGGTTCTGAGACACCAGCCAGAGTCCTGCTGGAGCTGGGCTGGGTGTCAAAGGGCCATTGTTCTCTATTACAGGCATCTCCGTCAGCAGCCTGAGCGATAACTTGTTTGTGCTGCACGTCCACTGTGAGGATAACAAACAGAAGGTAACGGGGCACATCCATCACTTCTCCAACCGCCTCTAGAAAAGGTTTTAAAGGCAGAAAGAGCAGAAGATTCAGCTGGGGGTGGGGGGGCACACATGGGGACATGTATGTAACTATTTTGTGCCACTCTTAAGTAGCATTTCGCTTCTCTTTACTCGCGTGCACAGATGGGCTTCACCAGTGTGAGGTGGTGGTGCTGTCCCTTGCCCCCATTACTGACACCTTGTTAATAAACAAAACCTCCATCGGTGCAGTGTGACCCACAAGAGGCCCCAGAGATCTCCACTGAGCCTGTTCCACTTGGAGAAGTTTTCTTCTATGCTGACCTAGGGAGATAGTTCTGTCCCTCTTAATTACAGCATAATCACTGTAAAGCCATGAGCATAAACCACTGTCTCTCTTCCCTCCCAGGGAGATGTTGTCCTTCAGAGTGACCATGTCATTGAGACACTAACGAAGACAGCCATCCAGGCAGACAAAGTCAACAATGTCAACATCAACCAGGGCAGGTGAGTGAAGCCGGGTCCCTCTCGGGAGCTGTGTTGGTTCTGAGGAGAGCTTTGCTTCAGCATTAAAGAGCTACAGAAACGTACCTATACACCATCAAAATGTACCTTAAACACCTTAACTATGGCTCCATTTCCCGGAACAAGCAGATCTCTCTCAGCTCAGCATCAACGCAGAGCAGCCACTTGCACAGGAAGAGGGTAGAACTGAGCTAATGGAGAGGTCACAAACACTCATTAAATCTGTCCTTACCTCTTTCCCTTCGCAGCATCAAATTTACAGTTGGGCAAGGCAAAGAAGGCATAATTGACTTTATATCAGGATCAGAACTGCTTATAGCCAAAGCCAAGAACGGCCATCTAACAGTGGTGAGTACGGGCTGAGGGTGGTGAGAAATAGTAGTTCATCATTTCCAGTGGATCCAAACCCAGATTTTTGGCACTAAACCCTATTTGCAGCAGACGGACACACACCATGTGGCCTCTGCTGAAGGCACTGCCCTGTTCCGCCAGCCTCCTCCCCAGCTGGAGCTTCTCTTCCCACAGCCTCGAGAGACCCCCAGGGTTACTCAAACTCATCAATGATAGTCCCATCAATCACTTATTTTTTTCCCCATCCTCAAGATTCAGGCTTTAATGCTACACTCCGTTGCAAATCAAATTTTAGAGGATTTAAAAACATAGGATGCAAAAAACCTGCTCATCAGCTATAGTCGTGAAATTGATTTATGCATTGTCAGATTAAAGGCTGTTCAGAAATAAATCCTCAACTCTCTCCCTGCCCTGTCCTGCCTGGCCTCAGAACAACCCTCAGTGTCTCCACTTTGCTCTTCACCCAAACAGCCCATCCTGTAGGAGCTGCAAAGGTAGCACCGCCCGGAGGAAAAGCGATTAGACGTGTAAGGATCCTGAAATGAGGATGGGGCTGCTTTATTTGCCATCAGTAACAGCAAACCAAGTAACTTCCTGGACTATGAAGAAACACATCCTGTATTTTTTCCCCCAGCCTTTGCAAACCATCTCTACGAACATTTATTTATTTATTTTTTTAGTAGTATTATTTTGCCCCCTCTCCATCCTAGGCCACGCAAAGTGGCTGCTAGCCTAGGGAGCAGTTGTTAATACAGCCCAGTTCCTGAGGTTGCAAGAGCCCCATGGACTCCTCTCACTCACAGACTTGCCAATATCTGCTCTTGTTTCCTGCTGAGACTGGGCAACTTCAGTACTTTGGAGCAGAGCAAACATTCCATACCATAGGATAACAATTCCACAAGCCAGGCTTTGGTGCCCTTTCAAGATGTTTAGGAGCTAAAACTGTTGCAGCATCTTTGTTGTCAACACACCTTCTCTATCTGTCTTCTCCTACAGGTTGCTCCTCGTTTGAATTCTCGATGATAAAAGTGCCACCATGCCAGGACCTTTTCCTCCATCAGCCTGACCATACCCAATAGATTCTGCTGGACATTTTTCCCAGCAAAATCCCCCTTCTCCCTCGCTTTGCTCATTCTGTTTATTGTTACCAAAGACCTGCACTTTCAGAAAAAAAAAAAACCCACAAAATACATCTTGCTTTTTTTGTCTTAATATGAAAGTTCCAAAAGAAAGGCCTTCTCTTCCTTACCTTAGTGGCAAACGCACGGGGTCCAACGCCATGTCTGGGAAACCGTGGCTCATGAAACATTCAGCTGGGCTTTGAGGGAGAGGTAGCTCTGGCTCTGAAACTCAAAGAGTTTAAGCCCTGATGGAAACGACCAAAAATCTGTGCTTGTCATCATCAAAAAAAAGCACAACGGGGAAAAGAAATAACTCTGCTGCTTTGTCAGCCAAATCAATGAAATGCCAAACTTTGTATTCGGAAAGAATGTTTTATGAAGAATTTTGCTCCGAGACGTTTTGATGCTTTGCATTACGAGATATTAAAGCCATATTGTGTAAATGAGTCAAACCCTGTAAATACTTTATAGCTGAATATGAGAGATGCACTACAAGAAATGGAGTTGATGTGGAAACTTTTTATGTTTTTGATTTGGAATTTTGTTGTTGTTTTTAGTTTATAAGGTATTAACCTGAGAAACCCATTGTGTAACTTCTTCACTCATCTGGATCCAGAGACTCTTTAACTTTCTTTGAAGTCACCTGTTCCCATTTCTTGCTCTATAGTAATATTTTTATACCGTAGTAACTTTTTCATATCCACACATCCAAACAGAAATGTTAAGTAACACACAATGCAGAGGTCACCACTTCTCCACGCTGCTCTAGGCTGGAAACAAAACCTGTAGTCCTCAACCACAGGACGTGCACGTGAGCTTTCCCTCCCACCTTCTACCTGTCCAAGAGCCACCACTGCCTCTCTCCTCCTCCCCACTCCCCCAGCTCATCCGGCTCAGAGCAGCACCTTCAGAAAAAGTTGCTTTTCCGCTTGTTTTTAGCCATAACTGGAAGTTTGAGTTCCCACAATAAAGCTCCACAAGGTTTCTATAAATGCCTCTCAGCACTGCCTTAACGAGGAAGAGATGGCTGGTTCAGCGCTGCTGGCCTTACTGACCAACCGCCCCTTCGCATGGAAGCATCTTCCCCAGCCAGCTGTCACCCCAGTTCTAACCCAGCACTGGAAGGGACGCACGTTTGAACACTAACTGGTCTCAGACTGCATCGCAAAACAATACTAAGCACTTTTATTTAACAACGAACCCAAACGGCTACAGGGTGGACAGCTACGTGTCAAATACCTGCTGACTGCAAACCACAGCTCCAGCTTCCATTCCCGAGTTCTACACCTCAAACAGTGCGTTTTGCACCCGACTTGCCTTGAAATCCTTCGCCTCCCACCTCCATCCTGCTGCAGCAGCACCACCAGTCACAGCAAGCCCCGAGTAAAACATAACCAAACGTGTTGCCACTCACCTACGATCGGCTCCGACTCCTACTTCTCGGTTTCTGACATGATGCCGTTACCACACGCTGCCCAGGCCTGGAATGCTGTCTGCACTGTGGTACATACACCCCCTACCGCTGTATGTGCCAGAGTGTATATACTATACAATGCTGTATGCGCTACGATATAACCTCTTCAAGACTACGCTAAATAAATTTTTAGAAAAAAAAAACAACCAAAAAACAAACCCCACACTTTTGTCTTTGTTGTAGAAACTGGTTTAACACATTCCTTAATTTTTTTTGGGAGGGAGGGTACCTGAATCTCTGATTCCTGGACCCATCTATTGCAAGGAGTAGATTATTCCCAGAGATTTCTAGGATGTCAGCTAAGTGGAGTGGACCTTAAGTGCTTCCCTTCTCTCCATCCACATAACTGACGGGGCTGGCTGAAAGGGCAAGTGAGAGGAATGCACCAACCAGACCATGGCTTTTTGTGCGTTCAGGTGGGGAAAGAGGGATAAATGGTGCAGAAGAGCTTCCGACTCCTCCTGCTGCTCCCAGGCTGTCTCTGGAGGCCGGGCTCACAGGGGGACTACTTACAGCTAAGACTGGGATCTTACTTTAGCTCATGTCTGAAGAACAATGCTGTTCCTTCTCTTTTCTCTCTCCCCTCCAAATGTTCCTATTACAAGCAACAAAGCCAAGTTACTCGTGCCGAAATAACTAAAATATAAAAGAAAGTCATAGTAATATTTGGCATTTTTAATTTAGGTTTGTTTTATTTAAGTTTAATGTTAATTCCATGCTGTGTTTCAGTAAGAACAATACAGATTCTGTATCTGTGGCTCCAGTCAGATATCCAGTAGTACAAATTAGCTTCAAGTTACACATACTGAACAAAAGAGGTTGAGCGAGCGAAGGGAGATTGGGGAAAGGGGAGGGAGAAAGAAAAAATATTGAACACGCATGCAGGCTTATCAATGCCACCTTCAATGCTAACCTGCTTTGAGGAAAAGTAAAGAATAGGCAAGAATGAGCAGCCACGGATTGTTGAACTGTTACCAGCACCATGATTTTCAGCAACATTTCAGCAGTTTGGAAACTTTTTTTGTTTTTATACAGTAAAACCACTACAATATATGTCCCAATGCAACCTGCAACTTCAAGCTAAACACCCAATTAAGTTTTAAACATTGGTATAAAATTCGGTTTAAACAGTTATAAAAAAAAAAAAAAAAAGAAAAATGCCACCACATGCGCACTACCTCACCAGAACACATCTCTCCCCTAGGGGTCTAACGGCCTTCAGGTGTAACATCCACCTCTGATGGCAACCGCCACATCTGGCAGGAGAAGACAATACAGTAATGCTGAAAGAGCCTTTACGCAGTCCTGTTAGTGTCTTAAAGAACCTAAAAGCTGGCACCAGTAAAATCCACAGAAATTCACTCTTGCCTTTAAGGAACTTTTAAACTGTGTAAAAAAAAAAAAAAAAAAAAAAAAGAAACCCAACAGGGCAGGAACCTAAATTCTGAGACCCAATGTAAAAGTCAGATTTGGTGGTTCTCAGAGTGACACTGAGGGCTTTTGTGGGGAAGGGGAAGGGTGGTCAGAGATGGGTTCTCTTGTTGGCCTTTGTGTCTCACTGGTTTTCATCTTCCACATCCTGCAGCGCTTCTTTATTCTGTTCTTCACCTATGGAAGTGTTTAAAAGTAAAGGAAGATGTTAACTTTGAAAAAAGAGATCTGCAGAATGGTTTAACAAGCATCTAGAGATTAATAGTTTCATGCAAGTACACACGCTCGCTCACGCACTTGCAGAAATGACACACACACTCATAACGTAGCCAGTTCCGGAGTGAAGCGTTTCCATGGAAATTAAGCCTTATAATCACCTCCTCACATTTCATACAGAGCTGCAGCACGGGCTATTAGGAGACATACTCTGTCGTAAGGACAAATAAAACCCACCATTTCTGAAAACTGAGACTGATCCCGTTGATCAAGGGATGAACAGCCAAGACAAGAGTCATCAGAAGGGCTGTAGATCAACGTCCTCAAGTCAGAAAATTCCTTCCCAAGAACCTCTAGAGAGCGCGCTAAGGACAGCTATTCACTAACTCCAGAAACGAGACCGGAACAGGTTTTAGAAATTAAACCTTTTTTTTTGCCCAAGTCCACTCAAGTCTCAAGCACAGCAAAGTATTGCCGTTAATTTTATAAACTAACACTGATGTCATCTACTAATAAAGGTACCAAAAGAAACGTGAAATAACATCCCTATTTCAAGTCCAACATGACAGGAAAACCTAGGTTTGAGGTCATTAAAGGAGAACATTCTTAGTGTAATTCATTTCTCTTGAAAAAATGGCCAGTTTGGACCTAGTCAACCAGGTTGTGACATGCACTGAAATAGAAATCTGTCCATAAAGACTCTTTGGTTCCACTTGAGCTGCCCCTGGGGGAGGTACATGCAACACCCTCTGCACGGCTCTGCCCCGTTTCTGCTGCACCAGGAAAAAAGTTGGACGTACTTGAGCTAGTGCCAGGACACATGCACGATTAAGTTAATTGAGAAGAGAAACTGAAAAATGGTTTTCTTTACAATTATCCTTAACCACGTGAGATGGTACTCTCTTAAGGGCAATAAACAAAAACTACCCATTCAAAATAATTGATTTGCAATAAAATCTAATCGAATGAGACTAATGACTTTCAGCATCTAATCAGAATGCCTGCTCAGAGCATGTCCAGATTCAGAATTATCACCAGGTATAACACACGGTAGATTTTGGAAGAGGTGGCCTAGGAATACAAGACATCTGACATTCAGCAACAATAAAATTTACAGTTATAGTTACAGAACAGATCATTTAAGAGAGGAAAGCAGAGGCCCTAACCCAGGAAGACGATTAAAAGACGATCTGAGCATGCTCTAACCAACACACTTAGGCAAATACTCCTGTAACAGGCGATTGTGAAAGTATTTTTCATGCCCAAATATAATATCCATCCAGGAATGCAGCTCAATTCCCAAACACATAAGTTACTTTGGATCTTAGTCAAGCGCATTGGACCTGGGCAGGGGGAACAGGTCCCAGATTTGTAGAACATTGCTTAGCCCTGGAATGGAGTCAAAGATACAAGCAATTCATCAGCAGCAAGAGAGTGACAGAGGCAAGCATGATTAGTGATCAGAGGAAAACTGGCGCTGAAACGTTCATTAAGCCATGACGAAGACTTACAAAGTAGAGTTTTTAGGAAATGAACAGTTGGACTTTCCTTTAGGAATCTATACAGCAGGAAAGAAGGGGAAAACAGGAATCATATGAAGACGACATTACAAGCGTGAAAATAAACTAAACAGCTCGTCTATGACATGGCTAAGAGATACAGTAAATGAGATGGAGAAGTGCAGCAGCTGAGTAACACCTGATTTTATAAAGTCATTCCCTACAACCTACACACCTGAAAGCAGAACAGGCAAAAGCTTAACACGAAAGAACAAGCCGCCTTCAAGTCTCCCCCACCCCTCAGGAAACTGGTAATTGTGATGATCTTTCTCGGGGCCACTATTAACTTTAACAATCTTCAAAGGCCCTAACTCATTTCAGAAATACCAAGTTTTCTGGAAACAACAGCGTATGAGCATGGTATGAAGAAATGAGAAAACTTAACTTCGCACCTATGTATAACATTATGCATAAACACTGTATTTTTTTTGTGGACATGAAGAACTGCACCATGATTTTAAGTAGTTCTGTGGTGTTTCTATGCTATGGAGCTAATTATAAAACAAGAAATTTGAATCTAGATTATGCAAAAAAATAGTGTCTGTAAATCATCTTGGTGAACTTCTATGATATACAAGATAAACAAGATACACGTTCATCAGCTCACATGCAAATAGCGATAGGTTTTGGAAGATGTTCTAATGCTACTATCTTACAATAGTGACCCAGCCTTGTTACTTCACCAAAATGGTTTCCTCAGTGTTCCCACAGAGCCCCAGGATATTTGTCTCCTTTTAAAAAGCATAAAACAAAAGGTCATATTTGAATTGCGGGGACTGGGAAGAGATTTCTTTTCCCAAAGCCTAACCACGGCAAGGAAGGTACCTGCAGCATTCCGAGCAGAGTCTGTACAGACCCATCCAGGACACACACATCCTTCAACACCGTTAGATAATCTTACGTCTTTGAAAGCCAGGTGTGACCCCTGGCAAAGGGCTTAAGCAAGAGACGGAGGCTGCAGGGTGACCTGGAAGCCAAGACCCACCCACAGCAACAGTTTTCCTGCTTCCGTCTAAAGCCCAAAGCAATATAGGAAAAATGTGACCTGCAGCATTCAATATTCACCATCTATGCAAAGAGCTAGAAGCTACCAAGTAACAATACTTCTTTAAAACAAACCCAGGTAGTCAATAAAAAGTTAATATAATTGCCTTCAAATGGACACTACCCCAATGAAGTACCCCAAAATGATGCTATATGGCTATCACCATGCTTCAAGTAACATCTTACCAAAAAATTAAAGGCATTTATTTGAAGTTAAGCACAATGCCGTTTCAAACCTCTGTGCATTTTTAAGTACCTGACATACTTTAAAGAGGACTGCCTTCCCTCCCTCCCACCCTGCAAGTTAAAAGCAAAGAAACCCAACTCCTTCCACTTGTCTCTTTCCGTGACATAATTTTTGCAGAAGAAAATGTAAATTTACACTTCCTAAATAGAGAATACATTTAATTTGCTACCAATTACCAGTGAAATAAAAGGCATAACTCAAAAAAACCTAAACAAGAGTAAATTTCTATTAAGCACTGTATGTGAAAGTGTAAGAGGAAGAAGTCCATTCAGAATCAACATCCTATCTCAACTAGGAAATTAGATTTCTCCAAGCTTCTCCCCACCCCGTTAACAAAGTATTCTACAAAATCTCTTTTCCTCTTCTCTACATACTCAATTCTTCCTAAGAAGAGTAAAAGATACAGGAAGTGCTGTAAGGTGAAGTGATTAGTACAATGGCAGTTAAGTCTTCCACTAAAATGCCAACAGAAATATTGAGTGACCTGAAAAAAAAAGGGGGAACTAGATCATTTGCAGGACTTCCTCCTGCACTGGAAATTCACATCTGGATGGAAGGACGACCATAGATGGAAAGAACAAGCCATAAGAAAGAAAAGCTTAAATACATGAAGTCATACATGAAATCACTGCTTTTAAAATAATCACAGATGACTAAACAACCAGGTGAGGAGGAAAAAAAATAAATTAATGTTACTAATTCTACACCACCTTCCTTCAAGCGAGCGCTTAAAAGCTTCTCAAAAGAAGCTAGTGTCACCTCATCAACTTATCCAGTGTTAAGAAAAGACACAAGTTCAGGGAGGTCAATTATTAGCAAAGACAGAAGTAAAACACCAAATCAATCTACATTTCCACACACAGTTTTCTGGGCAGCAGTCGGGGACAGCAGCATTTCAGAGCAGTTTACTTACCATCACCCTGCATGTCTGAAGTCCATAGTGTCAGATTATCACGTAACAACTGCATGATAAGTGTAGAGTCCTTATAGCTTTCTTCACTCAGTGTATCCAGTTCTGCAATAGCATCATCGAAAGCTGCTTTTGCCAACCTGTAAGCACAGAATAAAGTCAGAGTTAACAAATGTTGCTAGACAGAATCCAGAAGCACCCAAATTAAACCTGTGCCTCTGAACATCCATCTTCTAGTTTGGTTACATGACACCCACAGCTTCTGCAACACATTTTTGTATTATTTAACAGTGTTTAGATGTCCTATCTTCAAAACCAGTCACTTTGTACGCTTAAGAACAGTATCTTTTTACCCAAGAATACCTGGTTTTATCAACTATTTCTACATCTAGCAGTAGAATTGATCACAGTCTACTAAAAGCTTAAAAGAAAGTATTTTACATAACATGCAATGATAGGAATAGAAGACAAACAATACTTGCTTCAGTCCTCACTTCTATCCTCATGAGCTGAACCCCTACACACAGATGAGCTATTGTCATTCTATACATGCCCAGAGTTCACAGAAATTAGTAATATGACCCTCTTACCTTGTGTAACAGCCAACAGAAAGAATCTTAGATCACCTCACGCTTTTTGAAGCGTAAGGGCATGCCCAGAGTTAACATGGCAAGCTCTTAAATTGCCATTAGTTGATCAAACCAAGGTTACCACTACCCCGCTTCTCATACACGATCCACTCCCAGATAAACAAATGGGTTTGGACTCAAAGGAAAACAACAAAGTTGAAAACCTTTCCAACGAATTGACCTCAAACAGAGCAAGTCATCAACTACTGGCAGGAAGAAAGCCAGCCTAGTCTTCCTGTTGAGGAAAAGCAGTTACCCAAGAAGCAACCATTTCTGGCTTGTTTGGTATTCACATAAACATTTCCCATCTTCCCAGTCACCACCTACCTGCAGGCACGATCAGGAGAATTAAGAATTTCATAGTAGAATACAGAGAAGTTGAGCGCAAGTCCTAAGCGGATAGGATGTGTTGGCGGGAGTTCTGTCATTGCAATATCACTAGCAGCTTTATAAGCCACCAAGCTGTTCTCTGCAGCCTCCTTCCTGTCATTTCCTGTGGCAAACTCAGCCAGATACCTATGGTAGTCCCCCTTCCTGCAAACAGAAACAGTACATCAGTAGCCTTTATTCCCCCACCGGCAACTAAATTCAAAGCTTAGTTCTGAAACTGAAGTTTATATATTCATACACAGAGGACACTGCTGCTGAATTACTGTCTAGACTACAGTGTGCTAGTACTCCAGTGAATTTTAAACCACCAGGCAGGAAAAACAGTTTGGGTTCACTTATCTTCTTGCATTAGTACATGAAATCATAGTATTACCATCTGCATTACCAAACTGTATCTGCACAACCGCATCTCATCTAAACCAGACAAATTTTTGATCTGAAGGGCAGAGATAAATCATCTAGAGGGGAAAACACTCTTGACCACTTCAAGATTTAAATTATGCTTCAGGAAATACAAAATATGCAAACTAGTGACACAACAACATACTCCAAGGCCAAGTATCATTTAGTAATGCAATGAAACACTGGAACAGCAATGTGATCCTTGTGTTATCGGCTCATTTAAAGAAAACAGTTATTTCTTACATTGAAGAGCTGGACAACAGCTTATCTTAAGTTCTCATGACCTTATTCCAAATAACATCATCTACCCAGAACCACGCAATCAGGACACTTGACACCTCAAAGCAGTCCAAAAGGAAGATTGGTCGGACAAGACTGAACAGCCCTCTTTCTAGAGGAGGTTACTGGGGTTGAGCAGGCAGAACACACACATGTAAGTACTTTGTTTCTGTATCTAGTTCAGATGCAGTAAGAGGTCCTTGCCTCACAAGAAGATACTTACATTTTGTAATAGAAAACCTTGGACTCGCCAGTGTTAGCTGCTGGAATGAGGTGTTTGTCCAGTACATCCAGAATGTCACAGCAGATTAACTTCAGTTCAGTCTCAACCTATTAAAAACACCAAAAAACAACAAAACAGAGATGAGGTTAGCACATAAGACTAAGAGCTATTTAAAAATATCAAAGTATCAAACAGGCAACATCCTAAAAATCCAAAGAAGGGGAAGACAGCAGAAAAACAACAAGTTCAGCTGTTCCACAGGTGCATTAAGCAAAACAGTTCTGCACAATTAGCCAATGCACAAAAAAAGATGAGGACTGATGGATGTATGATGAAACGTACAACTGAATAATGGCATTATGAATTCCCTGGAAGACATCCTGCTAGACAGTTACATTAAATCTGTCTCAGGATATAATTCCTTACTGCAAGGCTTGCACAACTCCTAATTCCATAAGTTTTTGACCCTGGAAGGATGCCCTAAAAGTAGCAATGGTGAAGGGGACAATTTGAAAGTAATTAATACAAATCAGCTAAACTCCATTCCACCCCAAAGTTAAATGGCACCTTCAGAACAAGTTTTAGTGACTACTTGTGAGGCAAAGCTCTATCAGAAGGACCTTAAGACAAAAATCATGAAGTATCAAAACGAAGATGTGCCACGCAAACAAAAAGATCAGATACAAGAGGAAAACAAACTCCAGAGGGTACAAACTTCAGAAACAGGCAAAAAAAGCAAAGCGTAACAACTCTGAAAAAAAGCAGAAGTCATCAACACCAACAGTGAGATCTGCGGTCGAAGAAAACCAGTATATAAAGCCTTATTTAAAAACAGATTTGGATTTTAATAGCCAAAGTTGAAAGGACGGTCACATCACCTTTCTTTTTTTAAATATACAATATAAAGCAAGGTCTATGAGATTAGATTTTACCACAGAAAGTTTCACACTTGAAAGCAAAGAAACTAAGCATAGCCAAAAAAGCTAAAGACTGTCTTTTGACATCAACATTGCCAAAACCAGACTTGGCTCTCAGCATCCCGCGTCATTCTCAGTACGAGTGGTTGGTTAAGTGCAGACAGTAACCTACTGCTGCTCTTTCATGATTTTACAGTAACTTTCATAGCTACAGCCAAAGACAAGTCTGGCTCAAGCTACTTTTATTACTATAAAGTAAATTTTTTCAAGTAAATGCATCAACATTAGTTATAAGAAACTACCAATAACTGCATGTTTTGGGTCACACAAGCAGCCTCACTCAGTCCACTATCCCTTCCTATCCTCCCACCTATGCCATTCTATTTCCTACTTTAAGCACTTTTCTTGCTGTAATATTTTTATCACCAGATAGCTCCCCAACTATTAGGGTTTGTAACCACAACATCTATCCTCAAAAGATGTTAAAGTTCTAGATCCAAAATAAACATTAAACTGGCACAAGCAGACATACCAATTTGTACAAAATTACTTTAAGGATTTGCAGAAGTTCCTTTAGGGAAATTAATCTACAGCAAATTTCATATATAATGTCAGAATGCCCTAACATTCAGAGGAAGGGTTAGATGCTATAAAGTTACATGACAAATGCTTAAGGAAGTTGTTGAAATACTGGTCACTTGAGAAGAATCTACTTCATATATGGTTGGGCTACAAAAGCTATAAAACCTTTGGCCAGGAGTCAGTTCCTGCAAACTTCTTTCCTCTTGATCCTCTTTTTCAATGACTTCTTTTGCAGAGAGATCTTCAGCAAAACTGCAAAGAATTAAATCAGTTTCTAATCCTCTTTTGTTAAATAACCATACATGTACAAACTTCTATTTCATCTCAGACAGACCTTTTTCAGCTTTGCTTAAAGGATCAGTCACACAAGTTATCAGAGATCAGCTGCTGTCCAGGCAATGTAAATGTCCTGACTAAGCTTAGTTTAAAAAGATTTAATACAAATTGAGTTGATTAAGAACAATACAAAAACCCCACAACAAAGCCCTAAAAGCTCTTTTACCAAAAGGTCTGTTCTAGACAGAGTGGCTCAATGAGCTCAGCAAAGCAGCAAATCAGCACAAGAGCCCACACTAAGCCTTTTCAGAGCCCAGACAGGCTCTGATGGTCAAGGAAAGACTGCTCACCCCAATGGGTGCGTAGAAGCCTCCACAAGCCACCCTGCCTCTCTATTTTACCAGTACCGCTGGCTTAATCAGATTCCAGAGTGTGTTCTTAGCTCTGCAGATACAAAAGCTTGTAAACCACCCGGTGATCTAAATAAGGAAAGTTATTAGAAGCAACCAGAAGAAGGGTAGCCTGTACTAGTTCTTTGACCTGTTTTAATACATAGCCCCCAAAATAGCTGCACCTCTCAACTGAGATGCAACACGAAACTAGAACAGCAGGAAACAGTTGCTGAAGCCTGTAACCTCCCTCCCAGGCCAAAACAGACAGACTGACCACCCACATTTATGCCAATTCATAGCCCAAGCTTTCTAAGAAGAGGGGAAGGAAAAGCGAGCACTGCAGCTGCCCCAAAACACAACCCAGGTTCTAAGTCAGAGCACTAGAAACACACATTCTCATATGCCACACCAGTAAGAGGAAGGTGAATACTTGCCCTACGCTACTAGGGAAGGGATTTGGCTTTACTGCACTCTGTGCAGACATACACCACTTCATCCTCTCAAGGATAAAGAGCACAAGCTTTAGTATGTTCTCATCTACAGAGATGCAGTCAGATGAGAAAGCCAAGGGCTTTACTTTTGTGTATCCAAATGGGCCAACAGGACCCAGAAAAGCAGCCTCTCTACGAAGGAGGCAATTAAGTGGCATTTTCCCCCATGGCCATGAGTGTGTCTTGCTACATTTGTCTTAAGTGGCTTGGGTAAAGGCACAGCCTGGCATCTTCCAGCATCTCTCAGAGTTGCCCAGTGTACGCCTCAGACAAGACCAGCCTGGCCCTATTCTGACATCATCCTCTGAGTTCTGCCCCAAGTCACCTAGCTAGTAGCCCAAACAAACTCCAAATGTTTTTAAGAGCATGTGCTAAATTATAATAAATACTGATGTAGACCAAACCCACCAATTACTTTCACACAAGGTACACCTTTCATTTCAACTCAAGCAGCACTCTCTAGCTGAGCAAGGTCACACCTGGTTCCTGTGGCAGGTGAGAGAGGTGTTTCTGTAGAGATGCTGGTTCTCTCCAACTCCCCAGTGCTCTAAACTTGGCCTGTCAGCTCCCAGACAACTGTTCTGTTGTGGTTCTTTTCCTTATTCAGAGCCTTTTAAGACTGGCAAGTGTCACCCAACAACACTGAACTTACTCTGAAAAATGCTGCAATAGTGGGCATTTGTTGACAATGTAGCATAACCAGAACTTGGCTGAACCTGCTCTAGACCTTATCTCCAGAGAAGCACTGAGCATGTCAACAGGGCAGCTGTGCTACTGTTCCAGCAGCATCAGTGAGAGGCATCACCCAAACCTTTGCTGTATGTTCTTCAGGCTCTTACTGCTCCCATGACGTCTTGCCAAACGCTTTAACACTCACCTTACCAGCGGATCTGAAAGGTCCCTTTCAACCTAGAGAATTCTATGATTCTATGTTAACTCACAAGTCTCCCAGGAAGTACAAACAGGATTTGGTCTTCAGCTACAGATGATACACAGAAGCCTCTAGGAAAACACAGGCTGGAGTTGAGCAGACCCAGCTGGTCTTTCTCCAATACAGAACTACATTACAGTTCTCCACAGCCCTCTTCTACCTAAAGCGACTGGGATAGCTACTACCTTTAAGGATTTAAGAGCTGAAGATAACTGTTGGCATGTCACTGTACTGCAAGTGGCCTCTCTCTAGGTACTTCAAGGACTACATAAATATATTTTTTGCACACCCCTCTAGTCTGCAGGATACCTGCTCTCTTTACAAAGAGAGATACAGAATGCCTTTTTTACAGCCCTTTCGAAAACAAGAAGAAAGTCTTTTCACTATTAAAGGATCTTTTGCAGAAGATAATAATGACCCACAAAATGTTTTGCAAAAAAACCTGGAAGCACACAGTAGAAGACAAATTTAAACAATCATCAGATAGCTATTGTCTTATTTTGTATGTTCTCTTAGAAAGATTTTATACACCCATCAAGAAATGGTATTTGGGACTGTATGTAACTGGCAGAGCCTCATCCCATCAGCATGCCAACATAAAATTAGGAACTCACAACTTTAACAATTCCATGGAGCAACAGAAACCCTGTGAGTCAACAGAAAGTAGTCCAGAGCCATTCCTGAGAAAAGATTTCCAAGCCAACATCATTTCCATTGGTAGTATATGAATCAGTGCCAGGTGATATAATAGACTCCACTGTTTCTCTGGAATTGAAGATCTGAACCATGTGGAGGCACTTGTCCTCAAATAATGGAAATTAAGTCTCTGCAGAAATGTGTAGGATTTAAATAGCATGGGAGCCTGCCTGCTCCGTGCTAAACCATCACTTAAGGAAGGGGGGGGTGAGGAGGGAACAACAACTCACTGTTCTAATAGCTGAAGGTTTCATTAGCCCTTACTGATGAAAGTCAAAGCTTGCTCCAAGTTCTCCATTTTAGGTAAAGCTGCACAGACTGACTAGACTCAGCATGAAGTTATGTGCATCAATTTTTCCTCCTCTCAAGAGAGAGAAAATAGCAAGGCCCTAGAGGTTATTACACACGCAAGTTTCACAGTTGAGATGACCATGACATCTTAACATCTTCCATCCCCAAGAACATGAAGTGCTTTATCTGCTCTCAGTGTGACTGACCAGCTTAGGGACCAGAAAAAAAAAAGAAAAAGATCTGTATTTTAAAAACTAGACACTGTCAGAGAAGTCATACTTTCTCAACATTTATTTCATACAAGCGTAGCTGCCCAAGCTAATAATACATCTGCCAGTTCAATTGTACAAGACTAACCAGGCAACTATTCCTCACTGTCACCCAATTGCCAAGCACCGAGTTGACAGCAACTCCCACCAAGTTTTCATCTGGGAGAAAAAGTAACAAAACAAGGCCAACGTACAAGAAATGCAACTATCACAGCGATAAAAGCCAAGGTGAAAGAGTCAAAGAGAGTTGCCATTTGGCTTACGCTGCCTGTGTTTATGCCAACAACAACACTGAAGATCCCTCCCCAACGTTGGCATTTCAGTCAACAATGTTAATATTCTGAAATCTGCAAGACAGAGTACTGCAATAGCACAAGTGTCACAGTCTGTACGAGCCAAAGCAGCTTATCAGAAGTAAAAACTGGACAGTCAAACACCTCCTTTGACATGGTTAATTTTCCAGAATAAGTAGGGAATATGCTGAGGAAGTCAGGCTGGAGGGGAAAGAATAAGGCCTCCTGAGCACATGCAGCCTCATTGAGTAAGCAGGGAAGAAAGTGCATGCCATCACTGTTCAAATACCGAGTACATATGTAGATGCACTGATGGAAAATCGCTCCCTTTCTCCTTCGAGTTTACTGCCCTTTTGAGTATTTACACAAACACACCCAACCTCTCCCCTTCACCAAGTCTATTTATTCTCCAGATAAGGAACAAACTTCATCCTTTCAAGACTGTCACCTTGTTACAGCTCACCACACTGCAGGCAGTCTAGAATATCAGAGCAGTTTACGGCAAGGGGAACAAAACCAGACCTTAACTAAATGGCATTATGCTGTAACACCAACTACATCTTACCATTTGCCGATATTCCCGAATCATTTTTAATTTATCTTCTCCACCTTTGTTTTCTTCTTTCTGTTCAATGCTGCTGATTATTCTCCAGGAAGCTCTTCTGGCTCCAATCACGTTTTTATATGCAACAGAAAGCAGGTTTCTTTCTTCCACTGTCAACTCCACATCCATTCCAGCCACTTTCTTCATTGATTCAACCATTTCTAGGAAGAAAAGGTCAGACAATTATTCTCATAGCTAAAGTATCTTTCAAACCACTCAACAAAAGTTGTACGTTAATGATAGCTTACGAAAACAGGCTCCCTCCTCCTTTCATACACAGTTATTCCTCACGTTTATAGCGGAATGTTTTGAACAAATCAATGAGCATATACACAAAGGAAGTATCTGATGTTCTCTTAAATGCATTTGACAAGGGCCCCAACAAAATTCTTTAGACACAGTTGTTTTACATTTGCTTTTTTTTTTTTTTAAGAAAGACAAAAAGGATTCAACATTAGCATATCAGCAACAAACACGGTTTTCACAGTGGATAATAGTTATCAGTACAATCCTACAGGAACGCGTGTTCTTCAAAGCCCTTCAGAAAAGGTAGTGAATAGTGAGAAAAGCATGAGCAAGTATGAGCTAGCTTTCAACACAGTAAGAATAAACTGAAGGATACAGAATGCTCCACTGATTTGTTAACTGGAATATAGTGTAACATGGTAATTACCCAAAAAATAAAATCCAGATTTGAATAGATGTAGACAAGTATGAGTACTGTTATTAGGGAAGTAAGTCAAAGTTCCAAGATGAAACCATCCAAAGAAAAAGTAGGTGCATGGAGAAGTAACAAAACAGTCATCCTGAGGATAACCAGAGCAACCATATCCACCCATGCCAAGCAGCTGTTTACACTAAAAAGTAACACACAATTTATAATCTAAACCTTTTGAAAAGGGCTTCTAAACTTGAGGTTAAAAAAATTACTAAATACATATTTCCTATACTCGAGTGGAAGCAAAAGCTTGAATTACTTCAGGTTGGTTATAATCCTTTCTTTACCTAACCACATTAGGATTGCTTGTGACATATTAGAAAAATAGAAGTTGAAAACGTTAAATATATACTAATTGAGAGCCTACTATGAGATATCCAGTAATCACAGGCTTTGTCCTGCCACACAGTGCTGCAGTTCATTCACCATTTACCTTCCAGCTTCTAGACCTGGTGGGAATCCCACAGACAGAAAACAAAACCACTAATGAATGGGACTAAGCCCCAACTATCCCATCTACTCAACAGGACAACTGTTTCATCACTTAGATTGGAAAAGATCTTTATTGAGTCCAAAATACTTAGCTTCTGCCAGTATCATGATGATGTTGTCAGTCTACACCACCCATAATATGATGCTTTACTATTCTGTGACCTACTTACCTTGCCCACTCATCATCCCTCCCCCATCATTTTACCTCCTTATGTTCTGCTGTGTCACTGAAGCACAAGCAATAGGAAACTAATGAAGCTTAACTGTCAATTTTTTCCTCGGGTGCCAAAACTCACAATCATAACAGGCATAAGCTATTTCAGCAATGGAAACTGTAGGCTCAATCTTTTTCCCTGGCAGGAACAATGTTATCAGTCTCCAACAGGTCTCCACATGTGCAGGACAAAATTTTATATTGGCTCTATTCTTACCAGCAGAAAAAAATTCCCTATCTCTACCAGTAGACTTTGCTGCTCCAAATCACAGAAAGTAACAAAAAAACCAACCAACCAAACCACCCACCAAGGATTTGATAAAAACCTTTACAAAACACCACCCTACTATTGTAAAATGATGAACTGTTTCTGCTGAAGACTGCAAGAGTTGCCCTAAAACACTCCATATACGCAGAGCTAATATTAACAAAAGCGCAGTCTTGTAATTTAAGCTAGCTGAAAGTTAAAGGCAATGATATAGTTACAATATGCAACTTAAATAACACAAGCACTATGACTTATTTCCTGAAAGATGACCCTACCATCTATACAAAGAATTTATGTCAAAGCTGTGACTTTTTTAAATGACAGGAGTCATCTCATATTTTCAAGTTTCTTAGAACAGCAGAGCTACACCCAAGATAACAAGCCTGATATTGTTAATTTTTATGAACAAAGATGACCAACTTGCAGTCTCTGGTACTTGGGTACCTTTGTAAAGCTCCAGCAAGAAATGCAGGGCTTGTCTTTAAGCTTAATGTTTAACTGCCCTCAGATAAGAGTAGTAATTCAAATTGCACTACAGCCACAGTTTAAGAAAGCAACTTGTATTTGTGAAAGTATATACACAAGACTTGCTGTTCCCTGTAAATATGTATCTGATTCTAAACATATCATACAAATGTAATCAATTGCTTAGCTTTGGCAGGATTGCTAGCCTGAACACCTACAAGCCCTTGAAAGAGAGGTCCAACATCACTGCACACTGGAGGACACATAACATTTAAGGTGAGCAACAGCTTTTACAGAGGCCAAACCTAAGAAGAAGCACAGCTGCTGTCAACAGACATTAGTCCTGCTGCATCTCTTCAGCCTTCTGCAAAGAACGTCATTAACTACCATCTTGTAGAACCACCATGACCACAGAAACAACAGTGCCAAAAGAAAACAGTCAACTGCCCAGAACAACTACCAGAAAACAGGCCTTGTCACCCAAAGATTTTTACAGCATGAGCTGTTAATAAACCAGATATTCTTGACTGCTGTCACTTGGCAAAAAGTCTAAGATGCTGGGGAGCAGAGGGGAGCACCGGAGGCTTTCTACATTTGCGCTGAAGCACAAAATCCTCAAGCTTTAACAGGTCTTCACACTAGATACATACTCTCTTTTAATACACTGATGAAGGGAACTGAAAGGTCTTTTCTTCAAAGAAATCTTAATCCTGTTACTAGTTAAATACAAAACCACAGATTAAGTTCTCACCCATGAACAAGTGTCTTACCCAAAGAGAAATCATTTATCAGCCTACCCACAAAACTCTTGAAGAAGGCTTCTGGTTTAGTAAAGAGCCCAACTTCACTTACAATACAAAAATCTTAGCTGGTATTTCAACAAGAAAAAAATAATTTTATGCATGTACCTTTGTCTTCCATGGTAAAGCCACAATCCAGCCCTGAAAGTTTAAGCCTGATGAATAATCTTAAGAACTCAGGCAATACAAAAGTAAGAGGACAGCATATCTGAATATTCTTCAATAGAAAACTAATTCCATACAGAAATAAAGCCATATATGCCTGCCAACAGAACAAACATTTTATATTCTAAGTGCAGCTTTACCTATCTGGAAGATTTCACAAGGAGGTTAAAAGCTCATAGACCACTCAAGACAAGATACAAGTCTGAGATTACATTTCAGTAAGAAGGATTACTCCAGTAATGACAACTCATTGCATGCACAATCCAGAGATGCTTACGCTGCATTATGGGAAAAGTAGTGTTATGCAGATTCAAAAAAGACAGAGATTGTCATTTAAGTGGTTAAGTTCAGCCTTTCAGTTCATTGTGGCTGTCACCTTATTTTGCTACTGTCAGATCATGCCACCATTGGAGCAGAAATCCCAAAAGTGTGGAAAGTCAGGGGAATATTCTGGAGAACGACACACTTGCCCTAGATTTATATCCTTCCCCAGGCATTTGCTGTTGGTTGTTTTAAGAAATACCACAATAAAAAGACATTTGGTCTGATCAGGTTTGGATATACTTACAGAAAAAAGGCATTTAATTGAGACTGAAAACGACTGCCTAAAATATTATAAAACTGTAATAACACCCATGCCATTTTTTAAGTTCCCACATTCTACTACTACTACAATTAAGATGCCCGACTCCTCATTGCAAACATTGCTGACTCACCTCCAGCCACTGCAGAGTAACTGTGGGGACACACACACATAGCTCATAGAACAGAAAGGATTTGGACAGTGGTTACCACTACACTAAGTGCTACCTGCAAAAGATTTTTAAAACAAGCTGGTACATGGCTTGGGATCGGGTTTGTTTTGGTTTTAATATGAAAGATAAAGATTATGCCTCGCTCTAAACTAAAAATTAAAGGGGAAGTTGACAAATGATGATAAGCGTGTTTGATAGCCACCTACTAGGGGCCAACCCACAGAATTTGTACATAGGGCACAGCTGACAACGAAATTTAGTAGGTCACAAAATAAAGAATGCTTTTTTAGCGGATAAAGATGAGAAACATTAAGTATCTGTTGCTTCTCAACCTGTAGAAATACAAGCAACTAAGGGGAACTGGAATGTCCCTGTGTAAGGAAATACAGAAACAGGTATGTACAGCAAATTTAGTAGAAAGACTAAAAACCTTCCCAATACAGGATACAAACTAAGAAACAGTAGGTTGTACCAAAGGCATAGCCAGTATCTGACAGTTCTAACAAAGTTTTTGCTTGTAACAAAAACCATTTGGCCTAAACAAGGGCTTATGCGCTAATGAAGAGAACCTGCTGGGGCAAAACTACAGTATTTGCAACCTCTAATTCAGGTGCATATAGTGCTTAAGTCTCACACTAACCATGATGCTGCAGTGTCTGATGTTTTCATTTGTTTTATGAACCATCTAGTTATACAGCTTATGATGGCGCACATCTTATCTTCAACAATACAGAGAATCAACTTCAACCCTACTGCTGAAGTATCTCTTGCCACTGCACACAGGGCTTCCACATTACCACAGAAAAACAGGAGTTAGAATATCTATTAGTAGTGCTTAATTATCATAAGAGGAACTATGTAAGTGAGAAAGCTTGTTAAAAGAATAAGAGAAAAGGAGCTTGTTGAGTAAAGGTGGTGTGGAGATGACTTGATAGCATACTGAAGGTTCAAATCAAAATGAACCTCAGGAAAACACAGAAGGTGGCATTCTTAAATACTATGAAGTTGAGAATAGCAGAAGCACAGCACTTTAGAAAACTGAAGTTGTGTTTTAAGTTTAATCCTTTCTATTCACCTTATCTAAAGGAATAAAGCAAACCAAGATCTTCAAGCTTCTAAGCTGCTGCTCAGGATCTATTTCAGGAGCTAAAAGCTGCAAATAAGCATCCAGCATGATGAGAAGATGTGAAGACTACAGCAGAAAAAAACCCCACATGTCCACCATAGAAGATGGTGCACCATAGCCAGTATTCAGAGAACACTCAGTACTAGTCTTGTACTTGTTCATTCTTGGAATGAGCAAGAGATGATCAGTAACCAGTCACAAGAACTAAAAGTATCTGACTCTAAACTGCTGCATACAGCCTTTCAGTTAAGACTCAAGTAGCAGCAGCAAACACAAAGTAGTTAACACTAAGTTTCAAGAAGGGTTCCAGCAGACGCTCAAGAGGAACCACAAAACCATTAACCTAACACTCACAAAGGGTCAAGTTGACAGGAATTAAATAAAAATCCCTGAATGATTTGGTATATGCATAAACAATATGTCATAGAGTATGGCCTTCTATAAACATAAGTAATACCTCACAAATCTACTGTGATGCTTTGAATGAGTCAAGCGTATGGACAAGGAAGACATGATTGATATAGTCTACCTGGATTTCCCAAAGGTATTTGACAAGGTCCCTCACCCAAGGTTCTTTAAGGAACTCAACTGCCATGGGTTAGGAAGGAAAGTCCTCACATGGATAAACACTTGGCTGAAAGACAGGAAACAGGGTATAAGACTCAAGTGCTCAGAATGGAGAAAGATCACCTGTGGAATCACACAGCGATCTGCGCTGGGAAGCATGCTAACATTTGCAAGTTATGCAGAAAAATGGAAGCAAACAGTAAGTACTAACTCAGTAGCAGCAGCAAACTGCTAAGAACAAAGAGGGAAAAAAAAGAGCTGAAGAAATAGGGGCAAGCATATTTTCTTCATTAAGTGAAGAGTGTAACTGTGAAGATCAATGCCCATAGATCACATTTTCCCTAAAACTGCATGCTTCCACCTGGCATCAGTAGGCATCACCCTATTCACTACAACGATTACCTCCAAATTCAAGCAAAGACAAGGCAGGTCTCATCTTTGCATCCATTAGGAACTCCTCTTCTGAACATGCTATTACATTGCCCGCATTAGGTTTTTCTTTTTTCTTAAGAAACCCTGTATTTGGCAAGTAAGACTTAAGGGATGGCTAAACCAGTCCAGCAACTAGTGGGGAGGTAGGTGGGTGGCTTTCCCCTTATCAATGTCAGCTCAACACCTCTTTGACCTCTTAACTGGACAATTCAGGTCACCAGATCAGAAAACAACTACTCAGGAAAAAAAAAAATAAATAATCTTGCTTACAATTTAGAGAATTGAACTGGCTTTAAGGGTCAGACTAGAACTCAAGTAAATGTGAGAAATAGCCAGGAAAGAGGATATCCCTCTTTCAATGTCAGATCAGCTCACCCCACTTCGCAGCTCTGCACCTTTAGTTTGTAAAAAAAATAAATAAACAAACACAACCTTTATGCTTATACACTACATAATTTTTTTTCAATTTTTCTTCAAAGGTCTTCATATGCTTGGAGCACCCTGATAATTACAGGCAATCAAAAGCAGGGTAAAACTACTGAGGTACTAAAAATTGATAATCCTAACTTAAGATGCCTACCTAGAGCATGCCGCACTCATCACAATGTATGAGTTTTACACAAACGAGCATAAAAGAACCTAACAACTATATTCCTAGAAGTTAAGACAGCCAACAGGCAGAGGGGGGGGAAAATACCAAAGAATATCCATCCTGCACAGTGGCTTAGACTAGGAAAAAAGTGCAGCAGGTTATAGTGCTATTCCTTGTATAGGTTGTAGAGGTTTCTAACAGCTGGTACAGGCAAGACACTTCCAACATTTGCCTGCGTGACTCTGCAACATACAGCTCTACAAAGCAGACCTGTATTTTTACAATTGGAGAAATAGATGGGTTAAGCCCAAACTATCCAAGCAACAGTTGTATTTTCTGCATAATCAATCCTATAGACTATCACAAGTCTTTCTTGCAACTAGAATGGGACTTCTAAGTCATCACTATCATCTCTTCAAGCTGTGAACATATGCCTTTCTAAATAAAAGAGGGTTTCTCCAGTTTTGGTAACAAAAACTTTAGTTTGAAAGCAAACACAAGCAAATCTAAAGACTGAGTCTTATCACACATTTCTCTTCTTGATGGAGATCTGCTGCAAAGTAATCTTCTAGTACAGTAACTCAAGAGTACTCCAGTGTAATGGACACCAACTCAGCTTCTGGACTCCTTGCAGAGAACCAAACCATCTACTTTTAAAGGTTTGTCTCCTTCAGTTCCTCCTGGCACCTCAGGAGAGACAAGAAGGCCACTGTAGAAGAGGGCCCCTTCTCACACAACTCTTCAGGATCAGAAGTCAATTTCTATGGCCCAGTATGTAAACAATTATCACTTTAAAAAAATTAAGGATCTAATTCCTCCAACGTTGTCTTGGCCGTACTCTACCTCTTAAGATTCCTACACTTCTTAGGCATATACTGAGATTTTTCTGCCTTTTAGTACTTTCACATTTACCCAACTCACAAAGAGGAGTCATATTCCATGTCACTACAACAGTAAGACCTTTGACAGGCAGGTGTAAGTACTAACCATTAATGTGGGAAAAAGGAAAAAAGAAAACCCACAAAAAAATCCCACTTAAGCATGCTTGACATTTGCTTGAAAGAGACAGATCCTCTGCAAACGGCAATTAATATGCAATTTAAATTGTAATTTGTGATATAGTTTATTGAGTGATTCTTCATTAAACTGTAATTTCAAGGCCTGTTACTACAAGGACAATTTTTTCTAAAATGGGTTCAAATCTTGAATTAAGTCCATTACTGCCTTCATAATAAAGACACATTTCCCTGATAGACAATCTATAAAAACAGAGGAGTCAGCTGTCAGCTTGCTCTACTGGGAGCCAGGAGAGCTGTCAAGTAGGTTTTTTTTCTTCTCACCTGTACCTTGACCTATTATCTCAGAGTTTTTTGGGGGAAAAAAAAAGCCCCACCTATTTCTTCTCACCTAAGTTATACCACATGTAAATTTGAAGCCATGTACTTCAAGACTTGTAGTACAAAACTACTGTTTAGAGTTTAAGTATCTACTTACAGGTCTACCTTGTGTCATAGCATGTTTTTCACCTGATTAAAAGCAAACTGTTACCTTGCTGCCGCAGCAAGCAATGGGGACACAAGGGTTTCAGCACTCAGCAGCAATCTACAGGAATGTAGGTACACACATTCTCTTGATACAGAAAACTCAAATGTTAGTAAGCACAATGTTACCTACTCCAATTGTTTCCCCCCTCCCACAAAACAGACAATTTATAGTTATATATTATTCTATTAATAATAGTCTTTGAAGGAACAGCAGTGAGATTTCTCACAAAGCTTCCTGTATTTTAAGTAAGCTTCCTGGCATTTTGTGATTTGTCATGACATGCCTAAGCAGATCTGAGAAGATAGTCAGACACCCAAATCTCTTAATATCTCTAGAGATCAGGGCTTAAGTGCTACTTACACCCAGAAGTACCTAGAAAGTTGTCCCCTTAATCTGGGCCAATAGACTAAGGACAGTGCAGATACAGGCCTAGATTTCCAACAATTCACCAGTACAGCTTCCAAGACCTTGTAAATTCCATAAGTGGGTCAGGTAAGTAACACCAAAGATCTGAGTCAGAAGCCCACCATAAGTGCTGCTATATATGCCATGAACCATACGTGAAATACAACCTACCACACACCACTCTCTTAAAGTCTCGAAAGAAGATGGGACAGAACTTAACACTATCCTAACATTAAACACAAGAAATTGTCATTCCCACTCACATTCAAGTTCCTCAAGAGATCTGTATTCCAACGTATTTGTAGGCAGTACTTACCATCACACCATTTTATATGTGCTAATTAATAACTGTAACCTTATGATCATTTATCTCAGAGATCAAACTGAACAGCAAAATTAAGAATAGCTTAACGCTTTCCCCATAGCGCTTCCCACACATTTTTGTTCACAGAATTATTTAAGTCTCAGCTACAATCTCGGCAGAACTGCCGTATTTCATATAAACAAGAACAAATTATGCCAATAGTTTTTAATTGTTTCAGCTGAACAAGAATTAGATGCTCAAACAGTATCTACAGTACATATTCTTCCAGTCCATAGACATGGCAGACATGAAGATGCGTTTAGAACAGGTAGCAGAATTAGAGGATGCACCTTAAATCTGTCTACCGAACTTCATTCTAAATTTTGGAAGTCTAAAAACCAAAGCGTCGATTTAAACATGACAATTCTTAAGTTTAGTGTTCCCTCCTAACTGGTAACAGTCTCATTACCATTCAGAGGTGATATAGCTTAAGAAGCCTTTTACATTTTGATCTAGCCAGCTTGTTTCGCAAACATCCGAGCTACTGGTAGAACTGAAAGTCCATCAAGGGAAATGCCGCACCAAGGCAATCCCCACTAATCAATTTTTATTAGTTGACAGGAAATCTGACTGTTTTGCACTGCAGATCTCTACAGTGGGGTAGAGTCTGAAGAGTCTGATTACTTTTTAAAGAACTGATTTACTGCTGACCTAAGAAAACACCAGAAAGACAATCATGCCAAGAAACCTCCCAAAGACGGTGAATCCTCCAGAACGTTGGCCAAGCATCCAACTTGCGTTTCTACTCAAACCAAAGACAACACTTTATCCATACTAGGTGGAGAACCCTTTCTTCCCTACTCACCAAACCTACTTCAGGAATGCTGCTGAAATTGGGAGTGGGATCAGGGGGAAGGAAATGCATCTTCCCATGTCACAGCCTTTAAGGTAGGCAATAAGATACTGAAAAAAAAAAAAAAACAACCCAAAACCTCCAGCAGAAATTGCACACTTACTGCGGGAAATGGAATTGCAGGCACCCCTCCACTCAAGTCAACTAATTTGTACCCCAATATCTTGGAGCTTGGGGGGCATTTTTTTCTCTAAGTCCTTACAGTTATTGTGGGGAATGCGTGGTTCATCTCATTTAGTGGAATTCTTAGTCCTACCTTATTTCCCTACTGGAACTATCACAGAAGTGAGTCTTATTTAGGCCTTTTTCTGTTGTAGTTTCTATTCTCCTCCCCAGAACATGCATTTTTCAGATGTTTTGCAATCGTGCTCTCAGCAGCTTTCTAAGCACAACCCAGTAAAAATGTCAATTGGTGAGAACTTGATCATGTTGTCTATGAAAATTATGAACAGAAAGTATTTGGAGTGTCTTCCTACCTCTAAATTAAGTGTAACTTCACACTTTTTACATACAAAAGTATTCACTTTAAATTAATAAACGTAAGGTCTGAGGGCAAAAGTAACAGTCTCAGAAGTGTAGTATCATTGGGAAAATTAAAGGCCCTTTCGACTATATGCAAGGGAAACCTTTTTTAAAAAAACAGTCGTAAGACAGACATTTCTGGGGCAACAGACACCACCCAGGGTTGCCAGTTCCTCCCTTAGTCTACTGCTTGTCCCCCAGATATGAAATGACCAGGCAGAGCGCACAAACTTACGGAGGGGAAAGGATGAGAAGATGATGCTGGAAAAGTAAAATGAGCTGTAATAATTTCTACCACATAATGAAAGCATGTACGTTTTCTTTAGGTAATTAAGTACTGTGTAGTTGATCCCTCCAGGGTGAGAGCTCACTCTCTCTGGGTTTGCCAGGGGCAGCAGTATCTCCAACCGCAGGCAAAGAAAGAGAAAGAAAAGCGCAAGCCCCCTCCCCCGGGACCTACAGGGCGAGCAGACCTCTCCCCAGCATCGCCCCCCGAGGGGCCGAGAGAGCCGGGCACCCACCTTCCGGAGAGCACGGCACTGGGCGTTGTCTGCGGCGAGCCGACCTCAGCCCCACACCGCCGAGCTCGGCGAGGGCCGGGCCGAAGGTAAGCAAGGCCCGGGCCGAACAGAACCACCTGAGGCCACGCCGGTCTGCGGCACGAAGAGGGGTAGTGGGGTCTCTTTGTCGGGCCCCCCTAGGCGGGGGCGGCTCCCCTGCCCCCCCCGGGACTCGCCCTTCGCGGCCGCCATTTTATTCCCGGCTTCTGCCGCCACCGCCCCCCGAACCGGGCCCCGCCCAGGCCCAAGCCACCCA
>JAHREE010000201.1:307297-328337 GCA_033628505.1 Tringa tobata
CGGTTGTGGTGGGGCCGGAGCCGAGAGGGCGCCGTTGTTCTATAGAGGCGGAGGGGCGAAGTACCGGGCCGTCGGTGGCGGGGTGGGGCCGGGCGGCGGGTCCCCGGCGGGCAGACTGGCGTGAGGGCGGGCCGGGGGTGCTGGGGGAGAATGGCATTTCCCTCGATGCATCTGGTGTCTTTCTCTCAGGGAACGTGTTTCTGCCGCCCTCAAACGCCGACAATACTATTTGAATATCCCTGCGTGGGGTTTAGTACAAATCGGCGGGTGTGTTCCCTACATACACATAATGGTGAAGCTAGACACGAGTGAAAGCCTGATTTAGCAGGTTTCTGCAATCTCTGCAGGGTGCTGTAATTCAATCAAAGTATAACCTCCAATGCAATGTCTGACGTAGAGCATGATTAATTTCACGGTTTTAAGAGGCTAGAAGAACTGGAACTTAAAATCGAATGTTTCACAGTTCCTCACGGAGTACTTCAGAAAAAATGGAGCCTACGCTTAAATAATTGAGGTAACGCCTCGGTTTTCAGAATCAGAATGGTTTGAGAAAACTAAAACAGATTACGCTTGGTTGGCACAAATTTAATCTTCAAAGATTTGCTCTGGGTAGCTGTGAATGAAGCCTCAAACCTCTCTTTTTTCCAGTGTCTCTGAGGACAGGAGAGCTGAAGACTCCCAGTCTCCCTGAGGTGTAGGAGCACACAATGGCCTCAGCAGTTTTGGATACACAGCAGAGACAAAGCAGGCCCTGGCACCTCTTGGACACAATATCAGGTATCCCTCTAATTACTCCTTTCTATTATGCCCACTGAAACGGGCTCCTGATGCATGACTGAGGGCACACACCTAAAGCACCACTTAAAGCATGTTTTTTTGAATAGTTTATTGTTTCCCGATTCATTCTAACACATTATTTCAATTGGTGAACAAGAGCTTTACGGTTATGTAAAATTAACATAACCTTATGGTTTTCTTACAAATAAAATGTAGTAGAGTGATTTTTATAGCACTGTTTGTCTTGTTTGCCTACCCAGAAAATCAATGGTCTGTTTCCATGGGACATTTTGGGCCCCAACTCTTTTTTCAAATCTCAACATTATCTAATCAGAATTCCATAAAAGAAAAAACAAAGACATTCACATGTCGGGACTAAGGTGAAAATTAGGTGTCCAGAAAAAAATTGCTGGCTTCAATTTAGTAAAAATATGATCAGAAAATGCTGATTTTGTTGAAATCGGGAATCATCATATACCTTTACCTCTGAATTGTTTGTAAATACATGGTACCATTACCAAGACAGTTCTGGTAGGCACCCAAAAGATCCCAGCAGAATGTGCATGTGCAAAAATCACTGTGTATTTGTGTAAGTTCACTAAAACTCATTGTGAAACTTGCAAATCACATCTGCACTTCACAGATCTTGACCATGAAAGTCTGTTTTTCAGGAACTGAGGCTTAGTTTTGTATGGGAGCTGTGCGCAACAAATTAGATTTGCATCAATTTAGGAACTTTTCTGCAATCTCCATGTTCAGAAGGTAGTCAAGTTGCAAAGAGCTCAACAGTATAAATAAACCAGGCCACTTTAGACGTACATTTGCCAGAAATGAGATGCATGCTTGATACGCTTGTTGAATTACAGTGTATTGTTTAAATACTTCAAATATTTTTGAATGCACTTGTTACAGGTGGCGTGCAAATATTTAGAAATTGGTCAGGGATTTGGGAAGCATGAGGAGTAAGCAGTCTAATGCAGGGAAATACCCAAAGCATAATTTGCTAATGCAATCCTTGCTTGCCCCTTGCACCCTCAATTTATTTACATGAGTTGATTCAACCATTGCTGCAGCTGAAAACCATAGTTGGAAGGAGAGTGAAAGGAAAGGAAAGGAGGGGCAATTGTCTTCTGCATGAGCCCTGTGTTACATCAGCTCACAGAGAAGTTTTGCAAATACTGGTCTGAGTTTAAGGTGCAGGAGGCCATGGCTGTCAGGGCAGTGTGGAAAGGCACGCAGAACCTCTTCCTTTTGGCTGCAGTGAGCTCTTAAATTATCTCAGGTAATCTCATTAAAAGGCACTCTTGGATTGCAGCTCTGCTGCAGCCAAGTTGTATGAACACTGGAGCAAAGCTGTAGGCAGTACTTTTACCTATGAAAATTTAATTTTTTCTATCTGAAGCTGATAGAATAATCTTTATTGTGGGGAGACATAACAGGAAAACTTGGCTGGCAGCTCAGTATGCTTAAATGCAGAGTCACTCATTTAGCAAATAATGTCCCACTTGAAAGACTCCACCAAACAGCAGCGGCTGGGAAAGTTATCTGTAGTACCCAGCCAACTGAGTATGAATCAACTAAAATATGAGTCATCCCTGTAATGTAGTGACTAAGAAAACAAATGCTGTCCTTACCCTTACCAGCAAGGAAAAAGATTACAGTAGAACTAACAAGACTGGTCCTTGTATACTTTTACAAATAATGGACAGTGAAATAATGTTTTAATTGGGAACATACAAGATGGCCTTTTCCGTGCAGCAAGAGCCTGCGGAACTAGGGAGCACCTCCCAAAGGCCAAATGCTTTGATGGATTTTGAATGCCTCAAGGTTTTCGTCCATGATTAGTTATGGCACAGCACGCTAAGGAACTCACTGGTACAAAGCTAGAACTGTTCTTTGGTATACACCCCAAATTAAACTCTTTACCTTTAGATATAGCATTGCCATCAAGAGTATTATCCTTGGAGGCCTAGAGGCCACTCCCCCTCACAGCTTTTAAGGATAACAATGGCCAAAGCAAGCCTAATGCAGATTCATGTTACAAATGTTCTCCCACATGGGATATAGGCATTCTGGTCCTCATTTTAGCACTTCATCCTTTGACAGTCCACTGCACATTAATCTTTACTGAAACAGTGCTGTCCCAGTACCACACTTAGAAATAAGTCCATCTGAACCACTAGTAGACTCTTGTACAAGATTTTACTAGTTATTAATTTGTATACTTAAATGTACATTTTTACTGACAATTCTAAGAATGAATAAACAGCTTTTTCATCTTTCCAAACAGACAAACATAATCCAAAGACTCCCCAAACTCTTTCCTGATACACCTGTGTAGGTAGAAGTGGGAGTAACAGCTACAAAGTCCCATCTTAGCATTCCCTGAGTTCTCTTCTGCAGTGAAAATATACTTTTCTTCCCATCCCCTTCACTCAAGAAACTCATTTGATTACAGGAAGTCACCTTATTTCAAAAAGGCCATAATATTTTACTGGTTGATAAGTTATTTTAGTTACCTTGGTTTGTCTTACTTCTGCAGGTATTGTTTTCATGAGTATGGCCAATTAAAAATGGCCATACCGCAATTCTGTTTTTAGATTATTAAATGCAAGTATTCCAATGACAGCTGATTGAAAGTGACACCAAGTCAAAGTTTTGGCTATACTTTTATTTACTTCACGTACTATGAACATATACATTACATGCTACAAAAAAATAAAAAAAAGACTTTAACTGTCAAGAAAGTGGATAGTGTTATAATACAATGGCACATGTTCATATTTTTCTTCAAACTGGTTTGGTTAGAATCCTTCCCAAAAACCATTAACAAAAATGAAGTGTTTTAAAATGATTAGAAATATTTGCATTATTAACAAATACAATTCAAACGGATTAACAAGATTTAAACCAGGTCAAATATTAGTAAAAAGGCTGGGGTTTACCAAAATGAAATATATATTAAAAAACCATAGCAGCCAGTTGTACTTTTTAGTGTGATATAATGTATAAATGCACCAGAAGAACACAGTGTAGTTGAGCATTCTGCTTTCACGGTGTATTTCTAGAAATGATTATTCTAGTTCTAACACCTGCCTATGCACAAGAGACCAAAACCACAGCCAAGTAGAGACAAAAGATTGTGACCAACATTCTTAGCAATGATTTTTTTTTTTGCACGCATTGGGGAAAAGGGAGGGAACAAACAGAAGAGGATAAACAAAGGCCACAAAAGGATTTAATCTACATGTTCATGAACATACGTTCTATCTATTTTCCTTTAAGAGCTTGATAAGTTGAAATGTCTTATTTCGTCCAAATGCAAACATACTCATTTCTATCACTATGAAACAAAATCACATTTTGGCTTAGAAATGAATGGTGGAAAACAGTTGCATGAATGTATCAGTTGACTAAGAAAAACTGCTCGACAAGAATGTAGGATTCTAGTGCAACAGCAGCTATTAAGACTCCTCTAGTTTCATTTTTTCCCCCCTGCTCTTTCAAAGTGTACAAATATTCGCAATTTTTACAGTCTTAACAAAAACACATCTACAAAGTTTGCAGGGTATTTGCTAGTTAATTCAATTTATGTCTTTCATATTAAAAAGGCAAGATTTGCATAATAAAATCCTTTCAGAAACCAGTTCTTTTGGTATCTTAAAATAATTGCTGATTGGAAAGGTACATACATACGGGCTTTCATTAATTGCAATTGGAAAAAATACTTCAGAACAAACTGTGTTACTCTAAGAATACACAGTTTATTATGTTTCTTTTGCAATACCTGAAGAAAAATATAAGCACATATGGGCAACTGATAAACTCAGGATTAAATCTGTTTAGAGTGCAGCCATTGAAAAAAAAAAAATCAGTTATGGTAAATATCAAGGTCAGAGGAAATCAGCCTTACAAATTAGCCTTAAAGAAACCAATGTGTTACAGAACTTAGAGTTAGTTTCTCAATTATTTTTTTTTTTCTCAAAGTACGTTTTGTACTAAGCTAGAAGAGATCCCACAGTCACTGGCAGATCACCCTAACCAGAACAGCAACCCAAGCTAGAAGAGGACTGCAATTCCTGTTACTATTCCACTTATACCACTGTCACAATTGTCAGTTTTCTAATAACCTTCAGTAGTGCTTATGAGATTGGTGATGGTAAAGTATGATTAACGTACATTAGCGTTAGTCTACACAATTCATGAGTGCCCATTACCTGAAAATTAGTCAGACTTGCTGATGGATTAGTTTTGAAGTAAAACAACTAGTACTTAAATATAACAGAAATATTATCGTTTCCAGCATGTTACACAGTTCTGAGGTAAAGTGTTACCAGTATTTGTGTTGAACGGGTCGGTGCCTTGCAGCAATACCCTTTGCAATGGGACTAGCCCTCGCAGCATTTACAACTAATGAGCCATTCTAGTCACGTGGTTTGTATCAACCTAAATAACATTTTGAGTTTGATACTATTTAGAAAAACTGTTCTGTACGGATTACACTGTAGTTACAAAATTTGCTTAAGTTTGGTCACTAGAGTGCTGTGTTTGGAAAACAATCCAGGGTACAGGCAAGGGATAGTTACTTCAGTGTTTAATTTCAGTTTACAAAACTTACTGAATCCATTCTGATTTATGTTAGAGAAAACCAGATAATTAGAAGAACAGACTAAAAAAAAACAAAAATAAAAATTAAGCAGTGCATAATACCACCTATTCAATGCACTGATTTGCATTAGGAGCTAGGAAGCCATATTTACTCTATTATGCCTTTTGAGAATCAATCCAGAAGCACAAGTATTTTACATTAGTTTATTAAAAATAAAATCCTCATGAATTCACTATCAAATATTTTACAGATGGGAATCAAACCAGAAGAGTCCCCGAGTAACTTTAAAATAAAAGTAGTGTTTGGTTTGTCAGTTCACCATGTTTGACACCGATTTGTACTGTAAGAGTATCTTACAGTAGGCCTGTTGAAGAATTCTAGAAAAATTAAACTGGCCCTATATAATTTTAATTGTACTGGAAAGCAGTGTCAATATTTTAGTATATTTAGTGAGTCAAACACTGCTTTAAAGCTACGCATTAAAGTGCTACACACATATTTTTCAGCACTGATATGGATGTTTACACCTCCATAAGCCTTATATTTGTGGATAAAAAAAAGATACTGGTGTGTTAATAGAAATTTTAATTTAAAATCAGCTGCTACATTTGAAGCATCAACAGTACTGAAGAAATCAATCTAGTGTCCACAAACTTCTAGAATTCCGAGGTTGATTTGATCTGTCATTTACCATTGAAATGGTAAGCATCTGTAAATCGTAAGGCTGTCCCCAATGGGCTCTACATCAATCTGTACTGTGCACAGTTAGCTGACCATGCAAAGTACTTTATAGCCTTTCTAGGACAGAGAATTCAGGATGAAAAAAAAAAAAATACGGAGAAAGCTCCAGGATATATCTGTGAAATTTCTATCTCTATATTGAATTGTCTAAGGTTGATGTTCATTGCCTGAGGAAGAAGCAACATAAGCAATAGGACCGGAGAGAGCTCTAAATGTTACCGTAACATCTACGTTACTGCTTTCTCCAACCGCTGCTGCTGGCAAGGTCCAGTCTGCTGTGCACATGGACAGAAGCAGGCATTACAACCTATAATCATGTACTAGTTCTGCCACTTGACACACAAGTTATCTACTGTCGTACCCTGAATTACATGACCCTTGAATTAAGGAATGGTGGTGTTCAGTCCCAGGGGTTTGCAGGTTTATCAGAATGCTTATACAAGCAATACCGCTTTCAACATCTGTCGGAACATAGTCTTGATGGCATCTGCAATAAAAAACAAGTTGAGATTGTTCCCATCTGTAAGCGCAACTGTTGAGCCACACTCAGCTGAAGTCCTCATCAGGATTCTGTTGATCCAGCAGGCGGACATGCGTGAATGGAAAGTGACCACGTCTGCCATTACATTCTCCTTCCCACTGACCACTCACATTAATCTTTGTGACCTTTACCAGCTCACCGACCTGAAGGGTAAGAAATAAGAAAGTGTTACAATTCATAAAAACACACAGGATGAACCACTACCCCCACCCCGGCCCTGCTTCGGTGTCAATCACCCAAGTGTACCAAGATACACTTCTATAAACAGTAGTTTTAGTCTTGACCATTTTTGATACACCAGCCTATCACCCAACGGTATTCACTCCTGAAGAAAAAATAGAGAGAAAGAAGCGTACCTAGATTAGGTGAGAGCTACCCTAAACTGAAGAGCCTGCAATCCAGCACCCATCTGTCAAAGCACTCTTGGGACTTCACACCAGCTGCGATCACAATAAATGCATCTCACTGGATCAACAGAGCCTTGCGCTGCACCAACAATCTCATTAAGGGAGGGAAAGCTTCCAGGTGTACAAAGTGAGCACCAATCCACAAGCTAGATGGTCCCTTAATTTTGTAATTAGACTAATTGCTTTTCAGGTAGTATTGAAAAAGTTCCAGATAAGTGGGGGATATAGATATATATATATACAGCCACAGATAATAAGATATTGGGAGAACATGTAAGGGCATAAGAAGCAGCGCCATAAGGCTGCCCTGTCCTTACTCTGAGCACCCCCAACCAGCCACTACCAGAGGCAAGGCCAGATGATCTTTCAATCTTGTCCACCATGGATTTCTCATATAAATAAATTCCATGTGTTTAGTAAAGACAATTGATGCCCTCTCCCTCTGATACCTGAATTGTCTGGCTAGAAAAATAAAATAATGGTTACTATGGACCAATGAAACAATATGCTCTAGTTTAAAAGTATCCAGTTCTAATGTACTACACTAAATAAAAGCACGGCAATATGTATCTCATATTCTAATCTCCAACCTAATATTTGCATAACCAGTTCTAAAGGTATTGTCTCCCTTTGACAAAGGTGGAAAACTGCCCTGAGGTCCCTTTCCCAAGGCTGTGCAGTCACATAGGTGGAGTTGTGACCAGAATTCTAGGTCTAATCAACTCTACTGAATCTTGAAGGGTACTTTCATTAAGTTGCACTTATACAACCTAAGAAAGCATGATTTACATTGTAAAGACAGTCACTGAAGAGTTAATAAATGTAACATTGAAAAGCTGTCTACCCATTTCTAGCCCCCTGTGTAGAATTTTACCAGTCATCTTATTTACAAGTAACATACAATGGTTTTCAGAATTCTTCCTGGGTCACAGTGAGAATGCTTTTGGGACAGACTACTCTATATTTTTTTTCACTAATATTGTAAATAAACTCCCAAGGCACGGCCATAAACCTTACTGCATTTCATCCAGAAATTCACTGAATATACAGTTAGTAGTTTACACCGATGCTCATCACCGTGTTCCAAATTCATCCAAAATGGAAGCTCATTATTCTCCCTTTCCAGGCAGTGAATGAAGAACAACAAAAACAATTTAAGATGTTACCAACCTCCATTATCTTTACAGGTTTTAATCACTTGCAATCTTTCGCCAGAATAGCTTTTAACAGTTCATAAATTCAAACCACTACACGGACATTTAATTAAGCTTCCCATACCTCTGATGATTACTTATCTGGTAACGAGAGGCACGCTTGGGACTCTTGCTGGAGAGCTTTATTTTTTCCTTGTGTAGTCATTAGTACAGACATTTTAATGAACCATATTTTGAAGAAAATCCTCTTACGTATTTGCTACAGGCAAAAAGGAACCCTTCCTCGACCACTGAATGCTAGGTTCAGCTCTTTAGGAATTTAATCATGCAGTATGTGTAATTTTGCTACTGCTAATAATCACTGGGGGGGTGTTGACCGAAACAATACATCAGCTATAATTTAACACAGATAAGATTAAATGCAATGGTATTAGAAGCAGAAAATCTTATTTCCTAATCACAACCATTACAAGAACACTATCTTAGATAACTTTAAATTGCTTCAGATCTGGATACGTCAGCCTTCAACAGGAAAGTATAAAACCTCCAACCCAGGAGGAAAGAAAAAGCTCAAGTTGTGCTTAAGTTTACTATCTGTAAGATATTTTTCTTAGACTGCTATGACCTCTGTGCTCTCAATGAACATCACACACTATGTTCGTATAGAGTTTAATCTTGGATACCTTACGACAACTCACCTGCAAAAGGTGGTTTCACCAATGCAGTGACAGTGAGTTAGAATACGGGATGCTTGTGACACTCCCCCATTCCCAGAACCATCCTCCAGCCATTTGTTTGGTTTTCAGGGGTGTCAGGGTCATTCCAGCAAAGGGACACCTATTTATAAATTCTCCTTACACCCAAAAGAAGCTACACCCAAAATTTGCATTTCAATCCCTGCTAGAAGAGGGAAGACCTCTGAACTTAAATATTCCCTTTTTACCATCATGGTAAATTTATTTAGCAACCACTCTCTCCGATAGAATCTCTCATTCACGTTTCATTTATATATATCTTTCCAGCTATTAAAACAGGATTGGCTTTAAGTAAGCATGGGTCATTTCACAAACGCCAGCTTAATAAAATGGCTCAATTAGTTCCTTAATAACTTATAGATCTTTCTAAATCTGCTTTGAAACTCTGCATATTTATCTATAGTTCAAACACTCTGCTGAAGACAATACAGAGAACCTTCAAAAAAAATTACTCATGTACAAGTGGTGGAAATTTAAAGCCTTTAGAACAGAATTAGACTCTCCGAATTCTTTTAATGTTGATTTATGGTATCATTAGTCTTATTGTGCATCATCCCACCAAGCACAGCACTTCAAGAACAACACTGTACCCTGCTATAAAGCCAGATTTGTCTCAGTCTTCATCAGAAGTTTTAAAACTAAGTATATCCCATATGCTTCAAAGAAAAGCTGAAGATTGATGTGAAGACTTCTGTATGCTGTGGTTTTATTCCAAGTACTCCTCTTTGGTGAGGTCAAAATGGCAGAGTTCTGCTACTGTTACAAAGAAAAAAAATAAATTGATCGATCTCAGAGTCATTCACCACATAGATCTCCCCTTTTTCTCCTCTCTTTTCTCTTACTATAGACTGACAACTCCTCAAATAGGTCCAGTTACAAGCAAAGTAAAAGTTATCTTCTCCTACTGAATCTTTTTTTCCATAATACAACACAGCTTTTATTAGAACATCATTTGCTCTGATGTTCCTTCCTTGAGCTCTTCAAAACCACGTCAGTTTTAAAATAACAGAACTGTACAGATACTCTGTTGGTAGTTTGGGCCAAAAATGTTTGATGTTAAGAATCTATTTTCCTAAGAGAGACAGTGGGATCCACCCCCATCCATGAATACTGCCAGATTTAAGGATAAGAGTTTTCATTTGGAAAGAATCCCACTTTCTATATTTATAGTTATTAAGAGGTCTGGGCAAAAATGGACTGATAAGATTTACATAATACTTTCTACTAAGTTATCTAAGAAAGAGATCTCTAAATAAACAGAGAGGGAACACCATGAAGTGAAAGGGAATGTGAAAAAAGGAGACAACAAGAAACAGTACTTTGATAGACAAGATGAAGAAAAACTTGGAGAAAGTGCATATTGCTATTTTTCTCCTGTACAGACATTGAAAGCAACTCAGTGACATTGTGATTTGAAAGATAAGAGTTGCAAAGACACGAGGAAAGCCTACTAGAAGCAGTGACAAATGCCTTATATTTAAAAACTAAACTTTCCCGATATTATGTACAGAATAAAGAACTACCACTGTTACTTTATTTCTTAAATGTAGAGCTGTAGCAAAACACCAGTAGGTATACACCATCCTAACTAAGAGGTTCAACATGTCAACTAGTAAGTATTTAAATATGTTTACAAGGCCTACAAATGTCATTGCTCTAACATAATGGTAGAAAGACACCATAAATCTTACTTATATCCTTACACAGATGGGCCAAGCCTACACAATTCCCAGTCCCACCTCCCAAAGGCCTCAGCTATGCAGCCTATTATCATGCCTCAGTACAAGACACTAGAAGTACAACTTAGCCCAGAACAGAGAGATGTTCTTTGTGAAACTACACCTTCTAAAGCACAGCACATTGACAGAACTAACAGATCAGCCATGGCGCTCACAAGCTCTTCTTTACCACATAAAGGATTTTGCTTTCACTCAAAAGTTGCTCATGACAGCCTAGATTATCAATATTTTCTCACACTCTCTTTCACCCCATGCTACCAAAGTGTGTGTTGGGCAGCGTTGTGGGCTTCTGCTTTAAGTGAAATAAAATGTAAAGTTAGGCTTAAGAGAACACTGGTGGCACACTAATAAATAAAACAAAATCCTGAAGGAAACCCAAAAGCTTTTGATAAATATGCCACATTCTCCAATGGCTCAAAGGAAATCTAACATCTGGGAACTGCAATAGTCCACAACGACATTCAGGAATATTTCCAAGCTCTAGGAGGTGGCTGGGTGGAAAGAGTGAGAAAGAGGCAAAAAGACAGCATTTTAGGCTGTATGAATGTCTGAAAGTTAAAATCTTCATGTGTTTCCCCAAAATCTGGTAAGTTGGCATAATGTCTATCTACGCTCCTCAACCCAAAAATTTATGTTCTGTATCCTGGCTCTCTTTTGATTCAGAAATATAACAATGTATAGTCACTCAGAGTATATTTACATTGCTTCTGTAGACAAATGTTTACCTACAACAGGGAAAATTTTCACATCTCCCAGGTTGTACATCAATTATCAGATCTGCAGAATGTGCTGCATTTGCCAGTTTTTTATGAAACCCACATACCTATAGTTGCCACATCACTGAAATACCTTTTGTGCTATGCACGATTAAACAAAGTATTTGAGAGTGAAGAGGAGATGCTCTGACTCAGCACAGAAACTGTTTTTTCCCAAGTACTTAAAATGTTATATAAACAGGAAGTCAATTAGGTATCAGGAAATTCCAGAGCCTTTAGCTCAAAGAAAGCCTAGATTAAAGGATACAATTTACATATCATCCTAAGGCAAAGGTCTGCCACTGAGAATACCTTCATCTCAATTTCCTCAAATGTAACTTGGGGGATAACTATCTGATGTGTAGAGATAGAGCACTCTATTCTCCTTTTTAAGAGGAAAAAAAAATAAATGAAAAAGGGCATGTACAAGCACTTGATTGCAGCAGGAAGTGAATCAAACTTAGGGAAACTCACTGCTTTATTACAAATCATAGTCCATCAATCACTGCTTTACACGAGACCTCCCTAATGAATTGTAATGTATGTTCCTGCTTCACAAACTAAAAACCAAAGTAATCTGCTCCAGGTCAAGACGTTACAGTAAAACCCTATGTGTGATCATCATCTTAGTCTGTGTAATTTTTAAAGTGACTATCGCTGTTTCCACTGATTGCTTTTAAACTGCTGACAGATTGAAAACAAAAACAACAAACAACCCAGCATACCTTTTAAAGATGGGGTGAGGCACGCAACAGTGAACACAGGTTCAGACACACAATTTATGAACTGCTCCCTCTCCCTCCCCCCTAAAATAAAAGACTTCAAAAGTGAAAACATGGATGGGGAAACATTTATGTTAGTGACGTTTGACAAAAGACATGATATTGGTTCAGTAACCTAAACATGCTATAAAAATCAAACTCTAAGCTACAAGTGACTCTAGTCACTTATTTAAAAAAAAAAAAAGCCTTTATCCGTAACTTATTAATCATGATGTAAAACCAGTATTATAATGCTTTTCCCTTTCTTATTCCTACAAAACTATAACGTGATTGAAAGGGAAATCACTTGAACAGATCTCTTCCTTCTAAGTTTTGCCCATTATGTACCTCCAAAGCCAAGGCTGTCTTGTCGTAGGCATTAGGGACTCGCTTCTGGATAACCCGGGCATAAATAGGGCCATTCTGAAGGTTAGGGAGCGGAGTGTTGATGCTGGGCTGGGCATAGGGCCCTGGCTCCGGCCCACCCAGTGGTTGTGGGTGGGAACTATCCTGGTTACCTCCAATCAGAGTAGATACTGAAGCAGAGGAAGGTCTATACTTCTCGACGTAAGGAACAGGTATCATTCCCCTCTTTCCTTCGCTGTCTTCTGCGTTCCACCATTGCTCTTCTGGTTTATCCCGGATTCTCAGTATGTCTCCTTTCTTAAATGGAAGATCTTCTTCATCGTTTCCATTAAAGTCAAAGAGAGCTCGCACATATTCAGCTTCCTCCTGCCTGAGGATAACGCCACTATTCTGCCTGGCTCGGGAAACTGGTTCTATCAAGGTTGTAGTGTCCAAATAGTGTATTTTGTAGAATTCCAGTAAAGATGGCAAAGAATCAAACTCTTGGTCACCTATTCGAAATCTGGTGGGATTCAACCCTGAAAGAAGAAGGCAATACGTCAACGAGAGCATACAACAGTTAAAACTGTAAACTGAACATTTGAAAAGACAAATATATTTACAGATAAGTAATTTGATACTGAATTTGGTCATCTTTAGATTAGCATTCATCATATTCAGCTCTTTTGTGTAATTCTAATCAAAGACAGCACTACCACAACCCTTAGGGTAGGGTTTTATTTTTAAAGATTTTGTCAAAGGCGGCACTGCCAAACGTCCCAAACCAGGATAAAAAGAACTTGTTTCCTTAAATGTTGTATGAACCCAACAAATAAAAACATTCAGTACATCTGAGTTTCTCAGGAGCCTATAAAATTTTCAGTAACAGATCACTCCCTTTTTTGTTTTATATTTTAAATCTAGAAAGCAAATTAAATTTTGGTACAATTTCAAGGCAATGATTATTTTTTTTAAACTCTATTTTGCAGTTCACAGTTATACCAAAAGGACAACACTGCAATAATGGTTATTTACCTGTTGTTTCTTGGGTTAAAGGCATGGACACTACAGAAAACTGCTTAGCACAGCAGCAACTTATGTGAATGAGCAAATGAAGTTATTTTCCATTTTGACAAAAGGTACCATTATAGAAATTATGTATATTTTATGCAATGCAAAGCAACAACATATGTTTGCATAATGGGTATAATTCAGTCTTTTAATCTCAAGTCCTGTAGTTTCTTTACCATATTTGTCAGATGGAGTCTAAGCTATAAATCTGAACCTCAAATACATTAAAATACAGATGATATTCATATTCAAGCCATTAGAAGCATCAAAGTGCAGATATCCATTTCAGTCTTCAATCCGTGCCTGGCACTTTTTTTCCATTTTATGTTCTTTGGGCTCAGCTGGGGAAAAACATACACATGATGTTCTATTTCCACCATCCACCATACCCTGTGTAATCAGTTATGGGAAGAATTGTGGAAGGCTGGGGGAGGGTAGTGGAGAGGAAAAGATTTATGCTTTAATGAGTAACTCTTTTAGCAAGAAAGAGATGCTTACTTTGCAAGTCTGTTTCTCTGCAGGGAATATCTAACAGTTCCGAGACTTAGCTCCTGAGTACAAAGCTAGCAGAATTCTTCAAGCTGTCAGTGATCCAAAACCCCCTTCAAAGTAGCACTGTCAGCATGGAAAGCTAACATTACAACGAGTTCTTTCAAGAGAGCAAAAGGGGGTTCTAATAGAGAAAAGGGCAGATTCAATAAGATCAACATAGACAAACACCCGATAAATAAGTTTTGAAGTATCCTGAAGGAACATAAACATCAGTGAAGCTGGTTACAGGAAATTCAAAAGAAGCAGAACTAAGTCATTGGAAAATGCACATTTGCATGCATTAACGGCCCTGGAAGACTTTCAAAAGAAATCAGCACTGAGCCAAAAAAACAAAAGCAAAACCCTCAAAAAATTAAAAAAAAACCCCCAAAACACAAACTGGCATCATCAAGAGATAAGGAAGCTAATGTAAATATTACTAACAAAAATGAAATATAGAAAGAGAAGATTCTGCCTTATTCTCCCAAAGAAAATGCTGAAAAGATGCAAAAAGTCCCTCAACTTTTGTTGACAGTACATAACTTACAGCTCTAGACTTCGCAAGAACTCTGGAATTTCATATCAGCAGCAGTTCTTGGCTCTGTGGTCTCACAGGAGATGAATCCTGGCTGGCAAGACAGCAGCCCTATAGCACTTCCAAACAGCTGAAGTCCAGTACCTCAGCGTATAATATAATCTGGGAATGCTGCACTTCCGCTGGCGTTGGAAGTGGGAAACCAGGCTTTGTGACAAGTGATACAGACATCAAGTTTCAGACAAACCTGCTGACAGAAATACGAGCGTGTATCTGCTACTATTTTAGATGCAAACCTTTAAGGAACAAGACTTATACACTTAACATCAAAAGAAAAAAGTCCTGAAACTTTAAGAGGACCAGGGCAGGAAAGATCTTCAAAGTCATATGGAAAAGAACTGAATCTTGGGTAAGTTCACTGACATGGAACTTGTTTCAAATACCAGAACTCTAGAGCCTGAAACACTAATTTACCTTTGTAAAACCTGCTACAAACTGAGTTGGTCAGGAGGGTGAGATCTATGTCTCCAGCAAAGTCAGCGTCCACAGAAAAATCAGAAACTCATAGGAAACGAGCAGTTTGGCAGTAACATCCATCAGCTTTGTCAGCATCAAAACCATCACTAGGATGAATAAGGGGTTTTGTGGCATCTTTTTTTCCTCTTGAACAGGTTCACCCTCTTGAATTAATGCGTAACAGCCTGAAATAGCTGCCAAATGTACCTGAATAAAATCAAAGTTGGACTCTAAGAGGAAAGTCCACTCGAACCTTGTGTATGGGGAAGGAGTGATTGAAATCAGTGTACTGTATCCTGGAAAATCATATATTTAAAGTTATTCTCCCACAATTGAAGAAGAGTGAGAGAATACAGACCGTCCAAATACATTCTAGGATCAGAAAGATCCCTTGAAGGGACAGATAAGAAGAAAGGAGAGACATTATCTCCACAAAGTGAACACTCCCAGAATAGCACACGCACTTCTGAAGCTTTTGTTTAAAGAAAAATCCCACAACACAGCTACAAAAATCTAAGGCCTGGAAAACCTCTTTGCAACAAGAAATGTACAAGTTTAATCCAAATTAATTCCCAATGAAAATAAAGGCAGCAACCCCATAACTGGAGAATTTACACAGAAAACTTCCAAATTCAGCCAAAATAGGCATTAAAAGGACAAAATATTTGAAAGTCGCAGGTTGGAAATAAAATACAACTACACCTTACCAACAGGCGGGAAACCTTGCATTAGTTTAAGTCTTTTGTGTAAACTCTTGTTCAGCAACAAGGTATCGAGCTGAACCATTGCCCATTTAAGTAGCAGGAAAATAATTCTATTCACTGTGGGCTCCAAAGTCTTGTCGTTCCCTGGTATAAGGTAATTCAAAGGGTAACAGATTTCAGGCTCAGAGGAATTCAGCTTCTTGTTTGAACTGCAACACTTCTCAAACCTGTAGGCCAATGGAAAAATTAAGGCAAGATCTACCAGAAGAAAAAGTTACAGCAACACGGTAAGTGTTTTTTGGAGCAGCAGAGCTGTTTCCCTTCGTGATTCTGGGACAGTTTTCTTGAAGGCACAAGTTTAAGCAGCACAATGACCGCATCTGGTGAGGGCTCTCAGGAAGAGAAGAAGGCGTGTAAAGGTAAGTCCAGCTACTGGAGGAACTTTAGTCACTTCCTATTGAAGTCGGACAACCAGAGTACCAGAAATCCCCTTCCCTTCTCCCCAGCTCAGCACAGCCAAAGGAAGAAGAGCCGCTCAGCTCCATAAGATGATTCCTTTGAATGAGAAGCACAAAGGGCTGAGTACCGTCTTTCTTACATATTCCATCTCAACTCCATCTGCGCTTGGACTTAACCTGATTCCATCCGTTCCAGCACGTCAAGACAGCTTGGGAAACCTCCACTCTCAGGAAGGTGAGGAAAGAATTAAAATTCAAAGCATCCCAGAATTAAAGAAAGTTTCAAACCTGGACCCTGTCAGTTCTCTGTTTATGATGCACATTCCAACAAAACACTTTTACACTGTGTCGGCTTCATGTCATTCTGGAAAAGATTGCTTATATATATTTTAAATATTGTACAGATACCAGTGAAGCAGAGGTATAAAACACCTAATATTCTACTTCTTGAGAGTGCAGGCAGCTGACATAACCACAAAGCAACTTCTCATGTTCTTAGACATCTCAGGGGTTTTACATTTCTCTCTTCACTCCAGTTGTATTAGTGCCACGAGGCAGTTTTCCCTTTATTCCTAAGCATTGGTAAACTTTCCTTTTCAGGGCAGGGAAGACCTCACAGAAATAGGTTTTCATTTTTGTTTCTAGATCTAGTGTGTAACGGTGTCCCCCTTCTCCCCCCCAACTTATAAAGCATGTTTTGGGCAAGAAAAGCTGTTCTTATCACACAGGACACCGAGACACAAGGCCCTCATTTCAAAAGTAAGACATCCCAGTGATGTAAGCCAGTTGCCTCCTGGAACATATGGGAACTCTGCTATGAAGCCATCACATTCCAGACTGTGCCTCCCCCACCCCCATAGGGACACCTTTTCCCCTTGTTCTTAAGTATCCTCCCCCTCCTCATGCCTGAGCAAAACAAGAAAATACCCACAAAGGCTCTATAAAAACAGTAAAACCCCATTCATGGCTCCTGAGAAGAGCTCTAAGCACAGCCAGGAGAATATTCTTAAATTAGTTACATATTGTCAGTTCTGCAAATAATCAGAGGATGAGAGAAAAGTAGATGTGTGATATATACATGTTCCAAGCTTCCAAGAGTTTGCATTTTAAGACTTTAACATAGAAAAGAAAGCCACAAAGAAACTCCCAAGTGTCAGAGTTAAATCATACTGTTCACACCTATCTAAAGCCATTTCATACAGAGCTGAATACAGATATCGTTATGTAAAGATTATACGATTCCAGGAAGTATAGTCTGAATTTTTTCAAATCACAAAGGAAGTGATTTAGAGGCGTAAGTTAAGTGGCATGGTCTTAAAATGCACACTTAGTGAAAACACCACCTTCTGCACTGTATCTGTCATGCTTTCCTACTTTAGAGACAAATTTTACAACACTATAACGTCTCTGGCTTCATTACATTGTACTTTCAACAGAAAACATATCTTTCTTTAGATATTTTAGGCATTTTACTTTAGTGCATGTCATACATTTTTACCCTGCATTCATATGTCAAATTGCAAACATATGATGTATTTAAATATTTCCTCTATTGTCCATTACCATGCTAATGCCTGCATAGAGCACTTTGTCTTGTTTGGGATTTCTTTAGCCCGTGGCTGTGATATTTCGTCACAAACAATAACCCTAATTCCAATTCAGATGTTAATCCCCATCTCTACTGAAAACAGAGTGGTTTTCTTTCCCATAATTCAGTGATTTATCCTATTTTCTTTTAACAGCCTTAAAACATTTCAGGAAGACATAGGTATTTTGAGAAGTTCTGTTAAGTTCTTTTTTCCTTATACTGAAAAATCACCTGCAAGAAGTTAGAAACTGCAACGTATCAGGCAAAGGGTGAATTTAACAAAAAGTGAGGAAGTTCATTTTTTACTTTAGAAATGGAAGAAAGAATCATGGTTTTGCGACACTATGGCTTTTTATATTAGGGAAGCCAAAGTTCCTCATCTTATTCATTTCATATCAAAGCCAGTATTCCCTGCACAGTGTTAAAGCAATTGTGAATTGCATGCACAATTACCAAGACTAACAAAAAACAACCGAACCTGATCTGGCATATTCAGATTTCCCAGTCAGAAGTGTGCATTTGCCAAACAATCAGTTACTAAAAACCAAAAAGCTATACCATGTAATTAACGTAGTAAAGTTCCTCTTCCTAATCTTTTAGCTCGACAACAATAAATAAGCATGACAATTTGCAAAAATTTACCTCATTTTACTGCTTTAGCTTCCCTATCCAGATGTGAAACCATCTTCAGTCTTCTACCAATGTTCCCACCTCCCTCCCATCACAGAGCATCCCTCCACTTAGTTTTTTACTGAAAGAAAAACTTAATTACACTTTAAGTGTAATTTAATATACACACCCCCCACACCTTCTTTGCTTTGAATGTGAAAAAAGAGCAGTATCAGCACGGAAGCATGACTTATTTAAAACTAATAAAATCCCAGCATAGTAGTATCTGTGGTGCAGGAATGAGGCATCACCTATCCTCATAACATGCGGGGAGGGGGAGACACCAATCAAAACATAATAATACTTTTTAACATATACTAAGCCTACTGTGCCAACAGCCTACACAGTTACAACAGCAGCTACTCTTCTAAAACACGTTAACATTTAAAACAGAAGAGAATTACCTAAGGGGCATTTATTGATTTTTTTTTTTTTTCTTTTAAAGAACACCAAAACTCTAGATTCTTTTAACACCCACAACATCAGCCAGCCCATAAATGTCACAAAATGTTACAGAGCTTAAGAATATAAGACAAGAAAAAGTTAGGCTGGGTACGTACTAAAGTGATGCCACAATAACATGAAAAACACTGTTTTTCCAGAGATGAGTTGCTCTCCAGAAAACAATGACCCAGAAGTGACAGGCACACATACTCCACTGGTTCTCATCACTACTGTCTTCAAAATCTCATTTCACAGCAAACCATCCTGGTAACTTATCCTGCTAAACACAACGCCAGTCACGCACCTCAACAATCCCCGCATCAAGCCTCTGCAAACCTATGCAATAAACCTCTGTCTTCACAAACACAAAACAACAGAGAATCTACCACGTCTCACGGCAAAGCATTTTACCACCTGCGGCAGTAACAAGTTCCACTTTACTTCCAGCTGAATTCAGCCACCTTTAACTTCTACCTTGTGGAGCTTTTTGTGACTGGAGTGCACTCTGCAGCTGCAGTAGGTTCCTGGCATAAACACGATGACTTCAGGCTTGCCCAAATTTGCCAATTTGAAACGTTTCCCTGAGCAGAGGAAATTACTATATAATGGTGCAAACTACTGGCAACAGTTTTGTCTTTTCTTAATTATCTCCTTCTTAGTCAACTACGGTCTGTGCAGAGACTGAAAAATCCTTTCCTTAACAAGCACTGTTGCATCTTCCCAATATAGGTCTCTTACTCCAATCATTGATCAACATCAGAAAGTGACTGTCTCTGTAGCAATTCATATACTGTTTACTTTCTGCCAAATAATTTCACCAAATCTCTTATTATATAGGTTTACTACACTTCAAAATTCCGCCGTCGTTCCTTTCTGAGATGCTACCAATACACCCACATCATTTTGCAAGCATTAATATCCAAACTTGAGCAGTTCCACTATCAACTTCGGCGATGCCCACAGCAGGGATACTGCCACCTTTGTATTTCACATTCTTACACATCTAAAGGACACCACGTTGCTGGGGGCTCTTGCTCATTTAATTAGACTTGTGCTTGCAGAAATGCTGCTTCGCAGGGTACAGTTTTCCCTCTGACATAATCAGTACCTTCTGCTCTGTAAGCGTTACACTTAACACATTGCTTTTGTATCAGCTGTTAGGTTAATGAGGAATATCAAACCTTCCCTTTTAACACACGGGGGAAAAAAACAAACAAACAATTAAACTTCACATCTGATTTAAAGGAACGATTGCCTTTACAGTCCTCACATAATACTCTGACTCGTGACTTGAAATTCAGCCTCACCGCCTGCCTTCTAACGCACAACTATCTTGTCAGAATTTAGACTTGTAGATGACACTTCCACAGAACCGTCCCCCGGCTGAGATGACACACAGAATTGTTAACTCTATTTCACTGGTTTATGAAAACAAAAGAACGGGCGAGCGCTCCGGCTGCAGGACCTTTCGGGAGGGCTGCGATAAGCGCCCAGCTCCAGTGTTATGTTAAAGCATGAGAGCAGGTCGCTGGAAGGCAGGTGCAGACAAGACGGCTCAGCTCACTCCGTAGCCCCAGCTCCAAAACGCCACTTAATTCCACTACAAAGAGCTTCACGACTTAAAACGCCGCCCGGCAGGCGAGCGGAGCCGCCCGTGGGGAGGCGCAGACCGGGGCTGGGCTCCAGCTGCCCGCCCCGGGGCGGCAGGGGCTGGGGGGCACCGCCAGCCCTGGGGGTCACTCACCCGGGGCCCCAGGGCCCTCGCCGCCGGACCGCCGGCTTCCCGCCGGCCCCAGGCTGTTGACGATGTAGTGCGAGACGCGGGAGCTCTCGGACACCGAGAGCACGAAGTCGCCGGGGATGGTGCCCGAGTCGCGCACCAGGAAGGTCCCGTGGCGCTGCCCCTGCAGCAGCGACACCGCCTCGGCCCGGCTCAGCCG
>JAHREE010000201.1:333188-351266 GCA_033628505.1 Tringa tobata
CCTTCTGAGACTAAAAGCTGCGAATTGACACTTCAGGAGACGGGTATCACTTTTAAATCTATTCATGTTTTATACGGAAATTATACCCGAAACCAAACTGGTGAAAGTTTTAGTTAGGAAAAGTGTTTAATGACTTCACCTGTATTGTTGACAGAGAGTAAGTAAAAACCTTAGCAGTGACAGAAACTAAATTTGAAAGAATGTTTGTAGTAAAGGAAGTTTGGTTCAGTTCACGTGCTTTTACCTTCACTGACATCAGTGAGAGTTATTGCTTGTCTGTCTAGGGGTGCAGCTTGGAGAAGAGAATGGACTTTTTGTAGAAATTTTTTTTCAGCATAGCAAGTGTGTTGCTTTCAGTGTCCATTGAGATTTCATCATGATCTTGCTTTGTTTCAGGACACTAGCAGGAGATATGAAAATAAAGCTGGAAGTTTCATTACTGGCATAGATGTAACATCCAAGGTAATTTTTGTGTTATCGCTCTTCAACATATTCTAATTATTGCTACTCGAAAGGAGAAACCATTTCATTTATTTCTTCCCCAACATGCACAGAAGCTGGGCCTCATGTTCAGATAGCTGGCGTTTTTCAGCAACTAGGAAATTCTTTTGTTGGTTGTGGCCTGCATCAGGACCTGACATCTCTTGTACACTGTGAGAATTGGTGTTTTTAACTTAGAAAAAATTGTGTTCCAAAGCCTGAAAATGTTTCTATTGAGATTGTCTTGGTGCCCCTCAATAATGCAACACAAAGCCCTTTGAGACAAGTCAGCTGTTGGTTTTCTTCTTAGATGAGTGACAGAAGGAAGAACAAGTGCTTGGCAGGAAAATCTAGTTTCATTGCCTTGTGTCTTTCAAGGGTATCTTCTTGTTTAATTATTTAAGAGGTAGTGTGAAGAATGTGAACAGCTGTTGCATTTAAATAACTTAAAGTTGCATAATTTTGTGGAACTTAATCCTACAGCTCATCTCTGTACATTTAATACCGAATTGGCTGTTGTTTCATATTGTACAATTGACCACCATATCTAGCATTTGGTAGTGGAGAAAAAGCATTTAGTCATATACTTTATAGGACTGATACAACTTTCCATATGCTAACAAATATGAATCCCCACCACAACAGCGTGACAAATGACATGAATTTCCATTTTGCATTACTGGAGCTCAGAAGATTGTGCTTATCAAAGAGTAAAAAAGGATTCCAGATGAAGGCTGAAAATCAGCTTTTTGGCTTCAATGTCTAGCTTATGTGCATTGTAATTCAGCAAAGAATTTAAAGATCCCCTAGTCAGGGAAAAGATGTCATCTTTTGTTATGTTCCTTAATGATGTAACTGAAAAACTGTAAGAAATGTGGTCAAAGATCATTTGGCAATCTTTAAACAACAGTAAAAAGACCATGTTTATTTGGGTATCATTGACAGCAGTTTTTGCTTAATCACAGTTTGTGTTCTAAATTTAACTTTGGTTAGTAGGGCCCAAAAATCTATAATGCTTCCTAGTAAATTCCGTAGAATAAGGAGTTTCTCGGTCAGTTTCAAAAATTACCCAAGATCCACATAAGCTGTTGCTCATGAGCTACTTAAAAGCAGCTTGAATTGCCAGTCTAAATAAGTCTGAAGACTTTTCCAAGTGGCAGAAATGCTTGTTTTAAGAGAGCTTTTTTTTAAGCACAGTCTCTGTGTGTTTGTTGGGAAGGAAAAAATAATGTTACTGTTCCATTGTGGAGTCTGAGCATTGTCCAGATACCTCTTTTTTTTTCCATACATCTTACTTCCCATTATGTCGCTGGAGTTATATTAAAACTGTTATGTGGCACAGAAATGTGTTAATGAATGGTTTCTATATTCTGAAACTTACAGGTCTCTTCAGAATTAATAGAATTATTAATATAGATTGTTGCTGTCTGGTGGATTTGATTTTAAATATCTGGTCCTTTGGTGGAACTTGTCGGGAATGATGCTGTGATTCCTGTTTTGACTGCATTGTTTGGCATTTCGCAGGAAGCAATTGAGAAAAAGGAACAAAGAGCAAAACGCTTTCATTTTCGAGCTGAAGTGAATCTTGCCCAAAGGAATGTGGCGCTGGATCGGGACATGATGAAGAAAGGTACAAGTTTATCCAATGGACAAGAGGAAAAGATCCCTTTGTTTACTTCCTCATAATTCCTTTACTTGATTTATCCTATAATATTTCCTGCATCCCCAGAGGTTTTCCCAGTTCACTGCCAAAAGAAATCATTTTGGGTTATTTTTTTCACATTTTTGTTTTAATGTCATTACTTTTTAAACTACGTGACAGTTATTTCACTCCTTGTTTTGCCAACTCTAGAAAGAAGAACACATTTTTTGTGTACCTTGTTTTTACCGTTTGGCAATGGTACCTGGTGCTACATGTTCGAGATTCATCTTCTGGATCGGTGGTGCTTTAAGAATATATAAATTCTTTGAAAAGACTTTGGTCACTGTTTGTGTACGAGTGGAGGACTCTGTGTCCTGTGCACAGGGAGATCAGATTCTGTGCTGTACACACAGTGAAGCTGCACTGATTGTACATGTAGATGGCAAGCTGGGCTTGTTGGAATATCAGCTGGGAGAAGTGTACATGACAGATTGGCGCTTCTGGCATTCACTTAGTTCTCCAGGCTTTTTTTTGTCCAACTAGCAGCCTGCAGGCGCTAAGCTGTGGCCTGTAACAGCTCTCCATCAGATATGGAAGTGCTTTGTACACATGCCTGGATCACAGGCCTCGTTAGTATTCTGGCTCTTCAGTACTTAATGGTAGTACTTTGGCAACATTAAAAAAATATATGTTACTAAGGCAGTTTGATTGTATGCGGTACCTACATTTACCAATGTTTGTAGTGTTATCTTATTTTAATTCTCAATTTATTAAAGTTTTGCATTGTGGAATAATAATAATTCAAGTTACGATGTTTTAGAATGGTGTACATCCTACTTTGCTTTAATTAGCTTTGCTTTATAAACCCATGTATTAGTAATATAAAGTAATATAAAGTGAGTACCAGTTTTGTATCTCTTCTTCTTCATAGCAATTCCTAAAGTGAGACTGGACACAATTTACATTTGTGGGGTGGATGAGATGAGTACACAGGACATCTTTGCCTATTTCAAAGAGTATCCTCCTGCTCACATCGAGTGGTTAGATGATACATCATGTAAGTAAATGGAGTCTTTTGTCTGTTATTCTTACTCTCTTTTTTTTTAATATCGGTTATAGCTGTACTTCAGATGTCTTAGTGGCTTTCAAAGTTGCTGATCTTTGTCTGTCTCAATTTCCCTGTCATTAACCTTAGTCAAAAGAGATTTAGAAAAAAAGAGTTAATAGCATATGGTGAAAATCAAACCCACTATCCAGTTGGCTATTGATTATTGGAAAGAGATAGTGTAGAATAACTTGCAGGTCTCTTAAGTGGGGGGAAAAAAGAACTGTAGAATTTTGTGGTGCTTACATCTTGACATAAATGGTCTACCCACTTGTCAGCGTCACAAAATATGACATTCTGAGAGAAGGTTATGGAGCAGTTAGGCAGGTTGGTATGGTTTTGTGCTGCAAAGGAGCAGACTTGCTGCCATATTTGTTTAGTGCATTCTCAAGGAGAAATTAGTGGGTGGAAGAAGGTAGAAGTTGAATATGATTTACATAGATTGGAAAAGGAATGTAAATTCACACTACAAGGGGTGTTTCAGGGCGTAAGCGTGCAGTGTGATTGCCAGGAAGATACAAGGTTGTTGACAGTCATGCTTTCTTCAGTGATACTAATGAGTGTACAAGAGCTGTTTGCTACACTTTGGCGCTGGATCGTGGAACTGGAAGGCTCTGAGATTGTCATGTGGCTGGAAATCCTGTGACTGAAATCACAGAAAAAGAAATAGGAGCCAGCGCAAGTTTTCCAATTGAATTGGAATTGCTGGAAACTGGTTTACTGACAAGCATGGTTGAGACCTGGGAATTAGTAGCATGGCTCCCTGGAATGACCCTGAAGGAATTACGTTTAAGTGCCAGACAAAGTACATGTTATACTGCAAAATACTGGTAACTTTGAAGTCACTGTGTGTGATGGCTTGATATGCTGTCACAAGGTGACAGTGAATTTGAAGTGCAATGAGCCCTGGGTGAACAATTGCAGTAAAGAGCTGGTAGAAGAACCTGTGGCGACGCGTAAGACAGCAACTGCACAGCTTAACTCCCTATCTGAGACTACATTTTTAAGATGTCTGATTATCCTTTTTCTTAACTGTTACATGTGTCAATTTAGCGTGGAACCAGAGGGAACTTGCAGTGCAAAAATGCAGGTTTCAGAGTCATAATGGTACTTTACCCAATTAGGGTTAAAACACATCTTTTTTAGTGATTATTTTTCATGCTCTATCTGAGTTAGCACTGAGTTTCACACTTGGTGAAAATTCCAGGAAAAAGCATTGTCTTTTTTAGCATAAATTTGCATCACAGCATGGTAAAAAATTTTAAGATTCCCAACTGAATTACGTCTCAAGGTGTCTTGGGGCAAAGGTGAATTTAGACAGTGTTCTGTGCTTCAAACTGATGAACATAAAACAATAAAGATTTTGAAAATTTGGAGATGTGGAGGTAGGCATACATAAATGAAAATTTATTAGCCAATTATATCTGGGTGTTCTTCACCATGTAAATCTTGTCTGTTCAAGTAATTTAAGAGAGAATCTTTTATTTTGGGACGCTGTATAGTTTTCTTCATAGCTGAATACACTCTACTTAACAGCAGAGCAGTAAATTACATTTGTTGCTGTATTTGCACTGAATGCATCCACGCAGAAAGCTTTTGTTCAAAATCTGTTTCTAAGCAGTTTTAGCTATTTCAATTTTGGCATCTGTAATATGCTTTTAATTGGCCTAATAAGTTATATTTTGGTACCATCTGCTGATACTTAAGGCACGTATGAGGCATCTACTGAATCGTATTGCTAACCTGTGTACGTTGTAATCAGTGTTAGAGCAGTCTCTCCTACTTTCCCGCTTTTTGGAAAAGATTAACAGAGTTCTGCAGTGAGGTTCAAGGTTCTATTAAATTGCCAAAGAGAAAGAAGTCAAGGCTTCTTCTTTTTTTTTTTTCCTTTTCTTTTTTTCCCCCCCTTTAATCACATTTGTGTGCTAACACATTCATGAAATACAGTGAGCCTGACTCAATATCCTGATTTGCCGCACTCAGAAAGCAGTTTCTAATATATGTAGTTGTGTATTTCAGTGATTTTGGTTTTAATGAGTTGTTGTATGTGTTTGCTGTCCTGTGATGAAAGCTGTGTGTTGTCCTGTTTATCAAGTGTGTTAAAGAACATGACTTGTCTCCATGAAGTATATCTGATTACTTCTTTGTCGCTATATAACAGCATTTTTGAGCTTTTGTTAGTAATTTCTCTCCAGTAAGGCAGTGTATGCGACTGCTTGATTATAAAAAACTGCATTTTGTTTTTGTGTGTGTATATATGTGGCATAGGTAACGTGGTCTGGCTTGATGAAGTAACAGCAACACGGGCTCTAATAAATATGAGTTCCTTGCCTGATCAGGAGAAAACAAAAAGCAGAGAAAACAACGAAGAGAAGACAGCTGAAAAACCCAAGAAAGGTAGATTGAGATATGCATATCTACACATCATCTAGTTAAATCAATGAAACTTGAAACTTGTGCTTGGGTACTGCATAATCTAAATTACTGAAGGAGCTTCTGTCGTACAGTTTCAGGTAAATGTATTCTGCCACTTTAAAAAAGGCTTTCATCTTGGAAACCTTTTGAAGAAGCTGCTTCTTAAAAGGTGGGTTGGAGCTAGACCAAAAGCAGTAATTCAGTCGATACCGAACATGTTAGATGCAGGGTCATATTCAGATATCATATTTATAGAGGTGCAGGTTGCACAGAAATAAATCTGTGTGAGGTGGGTACAAAGGCAGTAAAAGGATGGATTCTAAGTGTGGAAAAAGCCGGTGTAAGAAAATGTCCTATTTTTGAAATACCAGAGTTAATTCCTTTCTTGATACACCACCATCCTTCAAGTTCACACTGATGTGACAGTAGCATTTCACCACTGTATATATCATCTCTAAATTTGGCCATCATACTTTCAAGAAAGAAGCACACTGAAAGGTCAGTTATAAAAGAGCAAAGCAGCAAAACTACATCTTAATGTTGTGATAAATCTGGTACCTGAATTGTAAATTTATTTTACTTTTATGGGTTTAAGTTAAAAATCAGGCTTTTGCTACCTTAAGAGTGTTCTGCTGTTAGGCTGCGGTGATAAATTGCTGTGGTTCAAAGTACTGTACCACACAGTATAAAGCAAATAGAGATGTTGTATTTATTAACTCTTCCATGATTTTTCTTAAACATGCTACGTGAACAGAAGACAAGTAGCCGATCTCTCTAGTAGATATTTGCAGTGCTACCAAAAGCCTTTTTAGAAAGTTTGAGGTGTAGGGCTTTGTTAAACTTGTGGGTCCTTCTGACTTACCACCTTTTCTTCTTGTTGCTTTTCTCCACAATGCAGTGGCTCCTCAGGCATCCATGTGACTTTAATTTTTGGGCAAATGTTGATAATTGTTCAAGTAAGACTTGTTATGAATTTTTTGGAGATTAGTGACTGTCTTGTTTAAATGAAGCGTAAATATATGTATTTAATCTTGTTGGCTATAAATGACATATTACATCAGCTTTACACCACATCTCAAAATAAAAATTGTTATCTAAATTACTCCTGCATAAACTTATTCACCTGTTCATCTGGAAAAGTGGGATCTTAGATACAGTACAAACTGTTCAATTACATCTCAAGGTGTGAGATGTTACAGATATACTGGAGTAATCCGGTTTAGTTGCATTCCTGTTTTAGACAGGAACTTGAGGGCTTTTTAGACATTTAGGGAAGCAAGAGACTAGTCTTTACTGTGAGAAGTGTGAGAGGCTCATCACTTGAGGAGGGGAAAGAAGTGCTTGAATGCTGTCCTTGCTGGAAATAAATTAGTATTTGGGCTTGAATTTGGCTAATTTGTTAACCTAAATTCTCTCTTTAGTTTCAGTTTGGTTAATTGCGCTCTACTCTTTTCTTTGAACTTGGGTATATTTTCAGGATCTTTTGAACATCTGCTGCTCTCTAGCATAAGTTTTCATTCTGCTGTTGGATGAGATTAAGATAAGGAACTCTGAAATATAAGAGTGGGGTTTTTTTTTTGTTTTGTTTTGGTTTTTTTTTAAGTCTTATGTCTATGAAGTACTTCAAGATCTTTGCAAATGATACTGGTATATGTTGATAGTTGTCCACATTCACTACTTTTTTTTTTTTCCCCCCTGAGGACTGAAAAAATACTCCAATGTAAATTTTCTACATTGAGCTAAAAAGAACCCTGAAAAATCTATGCAAACATCTCACAATTTTATTAGTTCTGGAAATGTGCACTCTTCTGTTAGTTAGTTCATTTTGAAATTAAGTCTCCAAAGTTGTTTTTTTTTCCTCCTGCTCTCTCAGAAACTGCTAAGCTTTTGAATAGTAACTGTTTTACATTGTTAGTATTGGGTACTTTTAGGTACTTGCAGCATTTTAAAAGGAGGCTGAAGTAAGTAGGCTTTTAAATGCCATTTACAGTCTTGGCCTTCTTGATCTCTGCCATACCCTGAAATGCAGTGCAATTTCATTTGCTTTCAAAGAATTAAATTAACAATCCATGTGTGCTGCTGCAGGCAGTTATCTGCACAGGGGCTGTCTTGTTAATGTTATTCCGTGCTCATGCCTGCTTCAAATTTTTGTGGACACTTACTGTTTTAATTACTCTAGGCTGCACAGAAGAAAGGATAACACCTTCAGTATGATTTCAGAGAATATAAGTAATAATAATGAAATGTGACCGACGCACTAAAATTGAGGTTATTTTTTTTTCCCCCAATTATTTTCTTCTTAGAAAAACAGGACGAAAGTTCTGATGATGAGACAGAAGAAGGCGAGGTTGAGGATGACAATCAAAGTGATGTTGAGGTGAGTACAGAAGAAAAGTGAAAACACCATTATGAAAGTTTTGCTCTGACTGGTGTAAAGTCTTCATAATGTTATAGTTTCAACCACATATATCTGCAATTCACAATTTAATTATCAAAGTAAATGAGAGGGGAGAAATGACAGGAAGTACAGGTATGCTGCTGGTGAGAATAGCTACATAAGAGTGTTTTGTGAAAGGGGATTCTGAAGAGAGCAGTAGGGCATCCAGCGTGTAAGAGCTGGGCTGGCTGCTCTGTTCTGCTGAGAGGGGGCAAAAAAAGAACCATAATGGATGGCAGCGGCCTTTCAGCAGTGAAGACAGTGCTTAAAGAGAAAAACAGGATTTAGGGTGTCCATAGAATCAGCCTACACACTGATGTTTTCTAAGTAATTTAATCTTCACTGGCTGAATATATAATTGGTGTGATTAGTACTTTCTTTAGCAGTGGCTCAGTGAACACTCCATACATTGTGGAAGTCTGAATTTTAGTTTCTATAAAGCAGATATAAATGGAAAAGAAAGCCTTTTAGTCAGTGTGTGAGGGCGTGAAAACCTGTTAGTAAAACCATTTAGATAGGAAACAAGAAAAAAAACCCAAATAGTTGTTTTTCAGTGTCCAAGTTGTGCTATTTATTTTCTGCATTTCAGTCAGTACTACAGTGTCATTTGAAAATTATTGGATTTAATAATCTGAGATAATGTTATGAAGCAAGGGAAGGAAATATTTTAAATCTTCAGGTCAAATTACTTTAAAAATTGACATTACTTTGTTAAGAAAAAAAAGCAGAGTTCATTTGAAAAGTGACTTTCTTAATAATCACTTGATTGCTTCTCTGCAAGGAATCCATTTTTGTTCAACAGTAATTTTATTTTTGAGTCCAAAATACCTTTTTTGCCCCCCAAAGTTGGATGCCCTCTCCCAGGTAGAAGAGGATTCTCTCCTGCGTAATGATCTTCGCCCTGCCAATAAACTGGCTAAAGGAAACAAGCTATTCATGAGATTTGCTACTAAAGGTAAATGAACAGCTTAACAAGCATAATGAATTAATTGCTTGTTGTAGTTTTAATTTGTTGACTAATTAATAACTCAAAGTACCTAATTTTTATTTGCAAAATTCTTGGGGTTTCTGCTGATCATTAGATATTAAGATTTTGCAATAAATCCATATTTAATGTGTGAATTGAATCCAGTTCAAGTTGTATGAAAATTATTGTACATAAAAATTTTATCTTGGGCTCGGGGCATTCTTCCCAATACTATAGAATAGGTTTTATGATGCCCTTCTCCACAGAGGTAAATCTCCCATTTTATAAATGTGAAAATAATTTGAGATGCTGATGAGGTATTAGTGGAAATTGCTGCTAAATACAGTTGAAATATTAAGTGGTATTTATGATAAAAATGAAAATCCATATAATTTCTGGGCCGTGTGGGAAGCAACACATCAATAAAGAAAGGAAAGGTCATGACTAAGGTAAGTGTAGCCTCCAGCAGTTACAGTGGGATGTAACGCTCTGTTAAGCTGATCTGTAGAAACTCAGTCTCCCTAGAATTAAGTTTCTAGACACAAATAAAACTGTGGTGGTAGGAGAAATTTCAGAGGTGTCAGCAGAATCGTATCCTTCATGAAGGAGATTGAAGTAATGCTGACCTGTAAGACATACTCAGTCTTACTTTCACTCTCTGTGAGTTTGACTGGCTGGTTATTTATTTTTATGCTAGTGTTGTGAGATATTTTCTAAGAGGGAAATAATGCTTTTGTGGTTTTTCAGATGACAAAAAAGAGCTGGGGGCTGCGAGGCGAAGCCAGTATTACATGAAATACGGCAATCCGAATTATGGAGGCATGAAGGGGATTCTTAGCAATTCTTGGTGAGTATTGGGTAGAGGAATTGGAAGGTTGCAGGTAATTGGACAAGATGGTCTAAAACTGTTTTAATTGTGGATTTTCTTTCTCTTCAGTTTAAGTAGATGCTTCTTATGCAAATAATGGTTTTGCAATGTGACTATGAATTTGCAAGGGGCGTATTTTAAAGAATGTTTATATTCAAAACATTCAGACAGATCTCTGACATAAATGCATGTCTGCTATTAAAGTGAGTGATAATTGCATATGCTTAATCCAGGACTGAATATGGCTCATTCATTATGCCCTTTCTGTGACAGCAATGTCATTCTTTTCATGTTTTTTAAGGAAACGAAGATACCATTCACGTAGAATCCACCGGGATGTGATAAAGAAAAGGACACTTATTGGGGATGACGTTGGCTTGACAGCTCCTTATAAACATCGTCATTCAGGTAATTGATGCCAATGTCCACCCTGTAAGAGCAAAACTGGGGAATGAGGGGCTGGAAAGGACATTAAACAATGCCTCATCTAATCCCCTGCGGTGCACGAAAGTGAAGTGTACTGCAAAAAAAAATAGATCTAACTGAATCACATTTTAAGACTTTGCAGGGAATAACTGAGGCAGAAGCTTCACGCTGCTCATTGGCTTAACCAAAAGAGCTGCTACTTTTTAATGCAATATATTTCTTTTACAAATTTAGGGCATGGGGGCCATGGCATCAAGGGCATAAAGAAGGCATAGCTTCTTTAAACTTCTTGACAATCTGTCCTACTTGCTATGTTGATTCTTCTGTTCTATGAAAAAGCAAGGTCTAGATGTAGAACAGTAAAGATTAGAAAATTCTACTAATTAGGCTTGAATATATTCATCGACTCCCTAAGGTAGGGGGTGTGCATGAGAGAAGTAATTGGTGTGAAAATCTTTGACGTGAGACATACAGTGTTAAAGTCTCAGATGAGTGGTCTGTTAAAAACACAGCTACGGATGTAGCGAATCTCATGGAAGATTTTACATTTTGATTATGTCCTGCTCTCTGAAAAGGTGCTTGCACACTGCTGAGGACTAAACTTAAGTTGCTGATTTATATTTAAATCAGTATATGTGATAAATTCATACTAATGACACTTCCTCTTTGGCATTAGTGCTTAGAGGACTTGAAAAGATTATCGTGGAGCCAGCAGCTGTCACGTTAAGCCCTGCAAGATCATAGGAATTGTTATGCTTAGTTCAAGAAGAATGACCTGCACACACTATGCATTGAGTCCAGCTTTATGCTTGAATCACAGGTTTCTGAGAGAGTGAACATCATGGACTTGCATTGTCTCATGCTGATTTTCTTCCACTTAGACTATTCTGTAACTTTTTCGCTACAGGCTTAATAAATGTTCCTGAAGAGCCTATTGAGGAGGAGGAAGAGGAGGAGGAAGATCAGGATATGGATGAAGATGACAGAGTTGTGGTAGAGTACCGTGATGAACTGCAAGCTTTCAAACAGGCCCGAGAGCGCAGCGCAGCAAGACGATCGAGCGCCAGTGCGTCTGATTCCGATGAAATGGACTATGATCTTGAACTGAAAATGATATCAACGCCCTCTCCCAAAAAGAGCATGAAAATGACAATGTATGCAGATGAGGTGGAATCACAACTGAAAAATATTAGGTAAAAGTTTCTTATTCCTTAAAAGTATTGGTGAAAAGGCATTCTAAATTTAAATTAGTGACAGAGCTGTCAAAGCTTAAAGACAAACTGTTGAAGCTGCTTTTTCAATTCTTAGCACAATTTTGTAGTAGATATTTTAAAAAGAAATACAAAATGCAGAAAACCCTGATACAGGCTTTTAATTACAATTAACATTTGTAAAATCTAGCTTCCTTTGCAGATTTCTGTAACCCTGCTTATTGATAATAGTGAAGCTCAAAGTGGAATCAATAGAAATATATGCAAGCAAGCACAATTAACTTTTTACACTTCATAGCTAGGTCAAGGAGAAATAACTCCTCTTTTCCATTTACCCCTTCCTTTTTTCTCAGAAAAATAAAGCTTAGATATTGATGACAAAAGGGAATTAATGTTCATTATGGGCGTATTAACCAAAATTGCGTATCTTGTAGACTATTAAAATAACTTTAGCATACGTCCCTTCAGTAGTATGTTTACACTATGTTATAATGTCAAGTCTTTCACCAATTTTGAGGTTGCTAATCTGCTCTGAATTTTGACTCAGAGAGACAACCTTAAGGAGAAAAACTCGATACCTGCCTTGAAATGGGTACTGAGGTTACTGCTAAGCTTGGGATTCTGACTGCAACGTGGGCTCTTCTGAGTAATGTTTTTTACCTCTATTTCTCAGTAGAGAAATCCTGATGTTACTGTTTTCTATGATGTAACTTTACATATAAGAAGAGTTAAGAACTACAGTATATAAATTTCAATTAAGGGACATTAAATCTATTGTTTATTATTTTAGGAATTCCATGCGAGCAGACAGCATAGCAACCAGTAACATCAAAAATCGGATCGGCAGTAAAGGGTCCTCAGAGAAAGTTGCAGATGTAAGACTACTGTTAGAAGAAAAACGTCAGAATAATACTGGGCCACGTCAGCCAAACAGCACTGTAAAATCAGGTAATTTTAAACTTTTACATTGTGCAGAATTGTAGCTGGCTCATTAAAATGGATATATTCACTTCACAAATGTGCTTCGCTGCAGCTAACAAACCTGGGGGAGTTCTGTGCAGCAGCAGTTTCTGCATCCATACAGTTAATTTTTCCTCACTAAGAGACTGAGTTGGGGATTGCTTTGGGGAAAAATGAAGTAAATTTGAGTGAAAGAGTGTAATTTATTTTTATCCAATTTACTCGCCCGTTTGTATTTCCCCCCACTTTGTCTTTTTGGATTTCCTCAGTCCTTGAGGCAGAGATTCTGTACGAGACTGAGGAACACAGCTCATGTACAAAATGAAACGTGAAACACTAGCAACTTACATGAAAGAACATATATTATATGAATATGGATGTATTTTTCAATTGGCGGGGTTTATTTCTGGGCTTAATTGATTTATTCAGGTATGTGTAATTTCAGCTACTTTTGACATTACATAGGATTATGGAATACCTAAGATACAGAGGACTATCTGACTGATAAGTGAAAGATACTCTCTTGTACTAATGTAATGTGGAAGTTATGTTAATGTATTTTACCCCTTCTGCACATTTTGGGGCTCTGACAAGTTGGCATGTAAATCCTTTAACTTTGCCTTTATGTTTTTGTTTGAAACCTCTTCAATATTTAACTAAATCAGACAAACTTCCAAATGTGAGACTCACATCATGGGTTAAGTATCAATATATTTAGGATTCTTATATTCTGTTTTTCATTTCATTCTGCAAAATATCAGTATTGGAATTCTAAAGCAGGGTATCCTATCCGAAAAGAATCGTTGAAGGGATACCAATTTTTGTATAATTGTACCTCACGCCAGATACACACACACTGTGCTGCTGAAGCAGAAATGCAGCAAGCCATGGTATAACTTCACTTTTTCAATCTTCTGCACATTGCACAACCTGAAAACATTAAATGTCAATTTATTGGAAAAAAAAAGAAAAAAGAAATCTGGCTAAGTTTTATTGCAGACATTATCAGGACTGCAATCATGAGTATAAAAGGCTTAATGAAAAGATTCCAGAAAAGATAAAAACAGAGACTCTGTCTAGTTTCATGTTCTTTAGATTGTGCAATGAGGATAAAATTAGCTGGCAGAGTTAAAGTAAATGCATCATGATTTTTCTAAGTTTAATCACTGGAAATATCCCTAGATGTGCGGCAAAGACTGGGAAAAAGACCACATTCTCCAGAAGTTAAACCTCCGAGTAGTACCTCTGCTCCTCGTCGAGAACCAATATCAGACGTACACAGCCGGTTAGGGATCCCCAAACAAGATGTAAAAGGCCTCTACTCTGATACCAGAGAGAAGAAATCAGGTTAGTTTTATGGAGAAAATGTAATGCTGCAGTGCCTTTGATTTTAGAGCATAAGAAAAATTTCAGCAGAAAATCATGAAGTTGAGTGAAATTAAAGATGAATTTGCAAATGTTTGTTCAGAGCTTTGAAATCTGAATACATGTGGGTAGGTTGAGCTGAGTATAAGCAGTATTTTTATATAGCTATGCTTAAAAATAGGGGACTACTTTAAAACTGTGGTCAAAACAGGGCCCTAAAACAAATGTAACAGATGCAATGGCACTTGGGACCTGTGTGTTAATGTTCTCTGCAAGAGGGAAACAGCGAACGGGACTGCACTGAGCCTCCCCTATTTTAATTCCAACTACTGCTTCAAAGCATAGTAAATTCTGTGCCAAACATTACAGTGGGAGGAGTATGAGGAGCTTAAAGAGATGCAGTGAATTTTAGATTGAGTTGCTTAGACTTCCTCCACTATACCTCTTAGTCTTGTCTGTTTTTAAAAAAAATATGTTTGTTTTTCAGGTAATTTATGGACCCGATTAGGGTCTGCCCCGAAGACACAAGAAAAGACTTCAGATAAACCTGAAAACTCTGTGGCATCTCCAGAGGAAGAGGATTCAGAGCTCCAGCGGGTTTGGGGGGCTCTCATTAAGGAAAAAGAACAGTCTCGGCAAAAAAAGAGCCGATTGGATAATTTACCATCTCTACAAATTGAAATCAGCCGAGAAAGCAGTTCTGGGTCAGACACTGAATCCTGATTATTTTTATGTTCTCATCTTCAAGATTGTGACTCTGCAGTGTGGCAAGATTTCCTTTGCCCAAAAGCTGGACACTGGCAAAGACTCTGCAGTGAAGGTTCCAGAAGTGTCTCTGTTCCTTTTATACAAAAATAGAGATGCGTTTACCACTTGAAACCTAAAGCAGTCGCGTTTGTCCGGAGTCTGTGGTTGGCCCTGTGTTACGTCATATATGTTTATTACAGCAAACCTGTAGTTAATTCTAGTAAAACACTTTTCCCCAAGCTTGGAACTTAAAAGAAGAGGCAGAAATGCTCTGTATTTTTAAGATTACTTTTTTTGTTCTTAATATTTTTAACATGGAGCCTTTTAACAAAATATTTTACACAGTTCATCCAAAGAACAGGGCATTTCATAATCAACATCATTGCCTTACCCTTCTGGCTCTTACCAGCACCTTTCCTTTCCTCTTGAAGTAATAACAATAATGCTTCCTGGGTAGGCAGCCAGCAAGGATAAAGCATGAAGGGACTGTGACATTCCCTTCCTCCAAAATACTGAATGTAAATCTAAGTTGAACGTTTTAGTACAGTGAAATTTCACATAGTATCCGTTATTTCTCTCCAGGAATTCAGCTCATTTTCTTTTGGTGATGCTCTATTCTGCTGTAGTAGGGATTGAGATGTTCAAGACTGCAAAGTTGGATGGTTGAGAATTGTATAAATTCCCAAAGGGTTTTTGGTTTTTTGGTTGTTTTTTTTTGGTTACATGATGAGAAATTACATTTCTTTCGTTTTATCTGTATTATGTTTTGAAGAAATCTAACAATTTAAAAACACACACTTTTATATTTGTGAGAATTTTCCTGTTGGCCACGGTGAAAGCTATAGTGGTGTTTTCCTATGTGCTGTTTAACTATATATATATATAACTAAAAGAGAAAAGGAAAACTATAGGATCACTGTCTCATGTCAATATTTTTGAATGTTCTTACTGTGTAGTACGTGTGGATGTGCACATGGTTGACGTGTTACACTCGGCTTTTTGACCTGCGTACCCTCTCTAGGTAGGAAAAAGGTTTGATGGGTATACACCTGCCATTTCTTCTTGTTGCCTGTGGCATTTATTTCAATTACCAAGAATTAAATAAGGAATAATGCTACCACATCACATTCTGGCAAAACAGAACAAGTAGCAAAGCCATTGTCTGCTACGTTTTGATAGTCTGAAAATTTGTTTTCCTAGGTTCTGTCAGTCCAAAATGTCTATGAATATCTCTTCCCCTTTCTGCTCTTTATCAAACAAATGCTTTACCTTTTTTTTTCCCCCATTTTTGTACTAAGTTGAAGTAGGTTTGAGGCTTCACAAAAGCAAGGAATCTGCAATTAACTTTTCTTACTGCTTTATTATGTGTAAGAACAGCAGCATGTAAAATGAAAGGTACAGTGGCTGGAAGGGTAATCTGGGGACTGACTGGGCTTCAAGCCTTACTTCCTTGTTTTGTGACCCTCATCCTTGATTTTATATTTAATTATTGAATATATAAATATGTCTCATAAAAGTACTGTTGAGAGTAAAGGACTGCAATGTCTCATTACTGTAATAATTCCTTTTAACATGAGCTTTCATTAATATAACCCTTCCAAACGCTTTCAAATAGAAACATACCCATACCGTACCCATTTCTCAACATCCTGATTTATTTAACCGGTGTCTTTTTGCCAGTAAACCTTTGTGCTGTACCACTGCTTCAGATCCGTTACGACCTTTCCTTTTCCTGAAAGAAGATGGTAGATAAGACCCATCCACCTGCTCTATGAGGACAGGCTTCTGCGTGGTCATGAACCCTGGTGTGTTTTTAAGCTCCGCAGCTGGGTGTGCTCTGCTCTTAAGGTTGCTGAAAACCACCCTGTTTACATGTTTACATCACCCTCATCACTTGAGCCTGGTGAAGGACAGACCAACTGGTTTGAAGGGCAGAAGGGGAACAGAGAATCTCTTCAGCTGATATAAAAGATCTGAACCGACGGGTGTGTGAAATCACGAAAAGCGACGTCGGCAAAGGCTTGTGTTGGAGGAAGAGGAGCCATTAACACCGGTTCTGTCTTCCAGGTAGTCGTAATTACACCGTGCAAATGCCTCTGCGTCACTCGGGTCTGTCGTGTTTATGATTTGAGGGGAGGGTTATGTGTGTTCATAAGACCACGGTAGCTTAGTTGCAAGAAAAATAGAGGTTTACTCTTGAAGGGTCCTATAGAGAGGTTGGTTTTTTTGTTTATAATTGAGTGTTTGCCTGGTTTCGCATTTTGATGATGTACAGAGAAGCCTTGAGAAGGTTTGCTGGAATTCTAGTTTTGGTCTTCTTCAGTTACCTGAACTGCTGGGTTTTGATAATTAAAAATGAGCACTGAATCTTTAGTGAATGTTTTTTTTTTTCCTCAGCATGGTTAATTTTGTTCTAAGTCCTCTTTGTGGTTGGCTGTTTGGCTCATAGCTGGTGTGTTCTTGGTCTTACGCTGAACTCCCAGATATTCGGGGGTTAGACAAATTGCAATTTCAATGTAAGGAGGTAAATTAAGTAGTTAGACTTCTTTGCGTAATAAAAAAAATGCAGGACCTGTAAAGGTCACCTTTGAGGAATTTGATGCAGAAATTAACGCTCTGAGATTCTGTTCTAATGTCTTGAGAAGCGCAAGCTGTGTATTTCACTAAAATTAATTGAAATTGCAAGAAGTTCCTCTTGGCTTTTGCTGGAGGATCTGTGCATGGGAGGAGAAAATGGTTCTGAATTTTAGGTGACAGGACCACACTAGTCCTCCTAGGAAGTTTTTTGCAGTTATTTAAAAAGCTAGTTTTGGGGTAAACTGTTAAATTGAGCAAAAGAAATGGTGGTGTGGGGACTGCAGGCTCCGGGCCTGCAGCTCTCCTCAGGCAGGCTGCCTCTGTCTTTAACATGGACGAGGAAAGCAAAACAACCTGATTCTCAGTTCAAGCTGAGGTTATAATGTGGAAATAATGAAACTTTTATTTAACCACCTGTTCTAAGGACCCCGTTTTGCGGTGCAAAGGCACCAAAGGCCAGCGCTGCTCCTCGTGGTGAAGGGCCCGTGGCTGCCCCGAGCGGGGCGAGATGCGGGTCCCCGCTCCGAGCTGCAGCCTGGCCCAATCCAGCCCCATCTCCACGAACTCATTTCTCCGCTTTCCTCCTGCCTAAAACCGGAGTCCCACAAGCCCGCTGAGACCGAGAGAACCTCCACGGCCTGGCTCCCTCCCGAGCCGCGCTCAGGAAATGGACGCCCAGGCACGCCCCCGCCTCGTGGAAGCAGTGGTACGGCCCGTCCCCCCCCCGCCGCGGGGTGGTACGTTCCAAGCCTTTATAAGCGGCCGCCGGCGACCTTCCCGCCCTTTTCTCCTGCGTGCCTGGGCGACGGTGAGAGAGGCGGTGCAGCCCACTGGGGCCGGTTGGGCGCTGGGGGAAGCGGACAGGGGGGAGGCGGAGG